>JBAMJV010002656.1:0-156791 GCA_037951105.1 Echinarachnius parma
GTTGAATCTATGCCTTGTACTGTGCAAAACTACAATGATAACTCTATAAGGCACAGGCGATATCCTAACTGATAAACAGTTTGCCTTCGAGACGTGGACATCATTATCTCCTAATTTTACTCAATGACCCACAAGTGTTTGAACAATATGGACATTTGCAAATAATCATGTAAATTGGAAGGGGCACGTACGCCTGCCTCCCCCCCCCCCCCCCCCCCCAAAAAAAAAAAAAATGTATAATTTGAAAAAAATTGTGGTAACACGAATGCACAATGCAGCTAGGAAATAAATTATAATCAGTAATTTATATAACGAACCGTATATTTGTAGCTTATGCCAAGATTAAATCTTGGCAGAACTCAATAATCATATATCCATGGTAATTTTGATATACGCTGCTTTCATAGTGAATGGTTCAGTACAGTGCGACGCGGTCAGTGCTAGCTACGGACGGTAGTGCAGTGTGGCCTCCCCCGCCCGCACGTGTGGACGAGTGTGTCTTTAGATCTTGCTTGATCACGAATATTTTTTGCAGCTCTGCAGAAATTTGCGATCCGAATCTATCCTGGATGGATCGCCAGCTGCAGCAGCGCTGCGGCTCGTTCGATCCGCCAGACCCAGCTAGCTAGCCATGCCAGTGCACGACTACGAAGCTAAGCCATCCACTCACTTAGTATGGTACACCAGGCACTATCAGCCGCGGCTAGGTAATTGCGACAAATGCGACATAAAATTTTAGCTGACCTTGCGTGCATGTAAGTTATACCTACTTATGGCAGCCATTCTTATACGGTAGTTTGATATTTTCTTGTTTAGTTGTAGTATTGTCTTGTCTTGTCGCCGAAGCTCCAGATGGTGGCTATTTATAATTAAACGTGCAGGCCTGGCTTCATGCAATCAAGGCAATTGCCTATGGATGGATCGATGGCTATGCACTAGATTTTTGCTTCCCTCTTGTTTGTTGACAGATTGTAAGCAAGTTTCAATTATGTATGCTGTTTTTATCGGTGTCGTGTGACATGTGACTGTGACTTTGACTGAGAGTGAGACAGAGCCAAATTGAGCTTGAGAGTACAAGATCTACAAAATACATGGTGCACTCGGGTGGACTATTTACACACAATTAACCTAACCAGGCGCCGTACGTACTTCGTACATGTACGGCGCTGATCACAGTTAACACGCAATATACGCTAATAATACACGGGAGATTAGGATACTGCCCATGCGTACACTGTACCCAGTGGCGTAGCATGGTCGGACTGATTGGGGGGGCACGAAAATTATTGGGGGGGCACACCTTATGTATTTCTTTGTTTTTTCAAAAAATGTTCCTTATGTTTCTATTGTTTTTTCGAAATTATTGGGGGGCACGTGCCCCCCGTGCCCCCCCGTAGCTACGCCACTGACTGTACCGATCATCAGTTGAACGCTATGTGTTACTGTTAGGACGTGTAGCGTTCCCATGTATATAGTTAATTAAGTAGGTAGAATGTAAGAGGCAACTCCGTATAATTAAATTGTTATGGCAACGGCAACCAGTGAGCCAATCAGTATCAGACTCAGAGGCAAGTAACCTCGTAGTTCGTAATGACGTAAGCATATTCATTTTTGGGACACACAGCATTTCGGTCCTCGAAGCAGACAGACGTGTGCGAGTTTTCTCCTTTACCACGGCCAGTCTTTGTGTGTTGTGCTTTATTTCGTCAACGGAATTTCCAAGTCATTTCAAGTTCAGGGATTTATCCTCATTGATTTAAACTATTTTACGCTTGTGCTAGCCAAGCTGAGCTGGCATCTTATTTAGTTTTGTTGTATCGTTGCGAGGGCCTTTTGCGCGAGCAGGCGATTTCTTTAATTTGACACATTAAGTTTGTGCGCATGTAAATAGTAAGGTAGTTTTTCTTCGCGGAGTTTCTCCAAAGCCACCGTAGAGGAAAGCTACGACATCAAGCTGCACCGAGTCGTCGGTGGTGAGTTTAGTATGTACTTTAATTACGACCCTTTTGATAATTCCACAGACGCATCGGTATAAGGAAAACAGACAGGAATTCATCATTTTTTTCTCTACATTTTGCGGTCTTCAAAACAACAGAGTCTGTAATTATTATCAAAGTATATGAATTGTGGATCACATAAACAAAAGTTTTTTTGCATTTGCTGGTTAAGGGAGAAATTGATCAGCTGACAAAAATTGTTTTTGTTTTGGATAATGCAGCAGGCGGAAGAGGTTGATCTCCACACAATGCTATTGTAATGTACCTAGGTGTGCTTGAGAGTGAGTTTGTCAACAATTTTGCTAAATTATAGAATAAAATGTCACGTAGTAGTTGCAGAAAGAGATTGTAGAGTTGCTATTAATTGTAAGTCAGATCATGTGACTAAATGCGCAAATCTGATTGGATGAAATGAGCACATTTTTACTAGCCAATGATAAGATAAATGTTGCTGGTCTGTAACTGTAAGGCGTAATCGGGCTGCTACCCCCCAGCTCAGAGTCAGAGAGCTCTGGAAACAGGTTTCATGAATCATGTATTATTGTATATTTACTCGCTTCCTTTGTTTCAGCTTCCTTCTTTTCAGTGACGTGATGACATCACCTTGACCTGAATACACCTATTATATAGTTGCCATGGCAGCAAAGACACTCTCCAAGCCGCGCAAGAAGCTGAGAGTCCAACTTCCGGAGGAGCCCCCGTTTCCCGTTCCCATAGAAACGCTGACCAACAAACCGGCCTCGAACAGCAACTGGTTCTACTACTGTGCCAGGATGATCAATGATAAAGTCGTTGTGCAGAATGAAGGCGACATCGTGTTCCTGCACAGGATGGTGGGTATTTCAAAACATATCTGTTTAATCCGCAATTGCTGCTCTCTACCCAGGTGTATAAATGTGTACCATGGTCGGGTGTCAATTAGCCTTCGCGCCATTGGCAGCATATTATGGCTAGTATGCTCCCCGGGGAGTTGAGAAAGTATGCAATATCATTGTGTGGGTTTGAAGTGTACCCGATGACCATGGGTAATAATACTTGCGCTTAGAAACCCTGTATTGAGCGCTATATAAATGCACGCTGCTATTATTATTATTATTAATGTATTTTAATTTTTTTATTTAGTAACTTGTTCCCCTCCATTAGTAATGTCAGTAATTGGTAATTAAGTTTCTGTAAAATGAGTAACCTGTACGTGTTGCTTAAACTCCCTAAAACGTGCCAGGAATTTTAATGCTCTGCCATTTGTGTGTATTGTAACTCGCAAAAATGCGAGCTTGGCACTCAAGGAGTTAAACCTACTGTATGTATTTTGAGTAATGTTTCCCTTCATTAGTAATGTAATGTTATGCAATGTAACTTCTGTAATTTTTAAATACAAATGTAATAAACATAATCTGTAAAGTGCATAGAGAATATTATTACATTATTATGCGCTATATAAGAATTGTATTATTATTATTATTTCGTGATAAAAATGACTTGCATTGTCATAAGTATAATTTGTGCATCTAGGATGGTCTTGAACAATGCAGGAATTATTTAATTATTTTGGGGGGCTAATTTTCCAATCTGATGGATGTCCAGACATTTTTAACATAACACCCTCTGGGTATGGTAATTTTAGGGGCTACCTATTGATTTCAGGGGGCTATTTTGAAAATTAGGGGCCAAAATCGCCCCTAGCCCCCGTATATTTCCTACCCTGGTTTTGAATAATAAGAGTACAGAAGTGGGACATCACAGATATTATTTGTCATGGGTAATGGTGCTTAACAATGTCAGGCAAGCCAGAAATGTGTGACCTTGCGGTTGCTAAGAAGGCATTTGTCCAGATCTTACCCACTACCTAAAGCCTGAATCATTAGGACAAGTTGTTTAGAACCATTTCCATTTTGCAACAAAAGAATGTGATGTGATTACTATGAGTGAATTTGACTCAATCTGACATCCTGTCTGTAAGATAACAAAGATAGTGTATGCCTTGTAAAGTGAACTCCTTTCAGAATAGGACCATTGACTTTCTCTTATAAATGAGCCTTTTAAAATGTTTTTTTCTTTTTATTTCAATCTTTTCTTCTGATTTTTTTTTAGGGGGGGGGGGGAAGGGGATTCTGTTGTCAGTGTTGAGGAGTTGACCCACGCATCAGTATTTTGCCTCAATATTGTATGCACTATAATCATGTAAATACTCTGTTGAGAATAGGATAAACTTTAAATCTCATGATCTCATCTCATTTTTAATGTTCTTCTTTTCATTTCAATATTAAGGGATTTTTTTCGGAACGGGTATTCTTTCGAGGAGTAGACTCGAGCATCAGTGTTTTGCGTTTTGAGTATAGGATCATTGACTTTCACATTCTCATCTCCTTTTAAATGTTACAAGATTCTTTCTTTTCACTGGTTCATTGCTATATATGCTGTGTGCACTAGTTCAAAATGGGGACCCGCGATGTACATCCCCAACACTTGACAATCTTTAAATGTTCTCTAATTTCATTTCAATCTCGTTTTATTTCACAATGAAGGGATTTTTTGGAAAGGGGATTCTGTCGAGGAGTAGACCTGAGCACCAGCATTTTGCCTCATCGTTCCAGGGAGTCCATCGCAAAAACTGTGAGTCAACAATCTACATGTACCAGTCAAACCTGTGTATAGTGACCACCTAAGGGAAACAAGAATAGTGGCCACTGTAGACAGGTGACTTCTATCTCTAGACAGGTCTATCGCTATAATATGTATAATCAAACCTGTGTACATACATAGTGACCACCTATATGGGAAACAAGTATAGTGGCCACTGTAGACAGGTGCATATATACAGTCAAACCTGTGTATAGTGAGTACCTAAGGGAAACGAGAATAGTGGCCACTGTAGACAGGTGCATATATACAGTCAAACCTGTGTATAGTGACCACCTAAGGGAAACAAGAATAGTGGCCACTGTAGACGGGTGACTTCTATCTCTAGACAGGTTTATCACTATAATATGTATAGTCAAACCTGTGTATAGTGACCACCTATATGGGAAACAAGTATAGTGGCCACTGTAGACAGGTGCATACAGTCAAACCTGTGTATAGTGACCACCTAAGGGAAGCAAGAATAGTGGCCACTGTAGACAGGTGTATATATACAGTCAAACCTGTGTATAGTGACCACCTAAGGGAAACAAGAATAGTGGTCACTGTAGACAGGTGCATATATACAGTCAAACCTGTGTATAGTGACCACCTAAGGGAAACAAGAAAAATGGTGACTGTAGACAGGTTCATCACAATGATACAGTAAAACCTGTGTATAGTGGCAACTGTAGACTGGTGAGTGGTGACCTCTTTTGAAAGGTTTTGGTGGCCACTATTGGCAGGTTGGCTGATATAGACTGGTGACCACTAAGACTGTTTGACTGTAGTATATTTATCCAATTGCAAGGAATATACCGCTTCTTTAATGTACATGCAAATAATATGCATATGACGTAAGACTCCCCGTTGGCAAGCTTAAAGGGTACCACCACCCAAAAATAATAATCTTTTAAAGGAGAAAATCAAAGAAAACCCCTAAATATGACGATATTCATATCTACAGAAAGCTTATAAGCCATAGAATGAGCTTGACTGACATTCAAACAATATAACGCTTCCATAAAAGCGAAATTAGGGTGAAAACATCACCCTATTCCCATGGACGAATTCGCTCAATCGCTACACGAAACGGCCTTTAGCTGTGACGTAAGAACCGGGCTTGAAGCCCAGGCGGCTGCCGCAGTTAGTATGTAGATAAGTGTATAATATACCAGGCTGGAAAGACAAGCTTCAACTTATGTGCTATTTTTCCCTTACCAAGAATAAATTATAATACTACATTGTTTGTAATTTGCTTCTCATTTATATTTTCATCATGATATTCCAACTTTGTGACAAAAAAGTTGAAAAAGGGGAAAAAAGAAGGGGAAACTATACGACTGTGTCGTGCAGTAGGCCTGCACAGATTTGGGAGCAGGCGATTTTTTACCAACATGTAGTTTCACTTTGACATATCAGACGGAGAATTTACCACTTCCATTATGGAAACAAACAGTTAATAATCATTATGAATCAAATGAAACTTAAAAAAACGAAGAATAGTTATTACTTTAGTCGATCTATCATGGCTAGTTTCATGGTTTAGCCTGAAAAGTTGAGTGAATTAGATTCGCGACAGGACTGTGTTGTTACGATTCATCCGCGATTTCTCTGAACATTGGCAGCCGCATTACCTATACGGCTGATAGCGCTGGCGGATTTACATTTCCTGCGCGCGCATCAAAACAAACGAGTGCACGTGTTTATTTAGCTAGCTAGCTTGCTCCTCCACGGATACTTCAAAGTCCATTAACAGGCTGTTTTGTTGAAATTCTTCGTCCATGTTGAACTGTCAGATGTAATTCTAGAGCGAGATCGTGATCGTGTGGTGGACTGTAGAAAGCTTCGAATATATAGCGCATACGCTGGAACTACTTTTAGTTCAATAACATACACAATATGCATAGTATACGGCCGGGTATACGATCGTGCGCTTGCATGTATTTCTCGATGGACGAAACTTTTACGAAACGAAACAAAACCAAAACAAAACGGTGAGAAATACACTATTCTATGTAATTATACCAGTTATTGACATATTGAAATGGATAAGAAATATTATATATTGTTATAACAAAGGCAATTCTAGCTCGGAACATGATTCTACTAGGTTATTTTGTTTTGAAACACAGCTATAATAGATTTGTTTTTCATACTATCTCCGTGTACATATGAACAACAATTCGGCAAAATGGTGAGTTGTAAACAGTTATTTTACGGAGATTGACACTTTTTCAATGCCAATAATGACATGAATATTGACATTAGGATATGTTTCAGGACATGGGAGGACAACTGTGTGTCAGATATTGATTATTCAGGCAATATTCAATCGTTTTGAGAGAGTAGAACTGCGTCCAGTCTATGAACATTTGCGTGTAGATCGCCGTTCGAGCTAGAGCTGTCGGGAGCGCAAAGCCCGGCTCTTACGTCACGCACAGAGCCACTTTGCTGTGCCGATTTCTTGGTAAAGGGGAGGGTCAATTCACTAAAATTTTATTTTCATAAAACATGAAACTGAACACTTCATGACTTGTTAACTGCACAAATTGCTTTAATAACTCATTCTATCATAAAATAAACCATAATAACTTGATTCTATTCCCTTTGAATTTCTCCTTTAATGGAAAGGTAACATCTTTAGTATTCCATTCCTTCAATAAGTTCACAAAAATATGTTTTCAGAAAAAATATATAATTGGAAAACGCATCACCATTCTCAGCCATGCGGTCATGCGGTCTGAATGCGCAGACTATTATGCGAGCACAGCCAGCGGCGCTCTATGCAGAGCGAACGAATCATCCGGGATTCTATTGACGTACGCGTGAATTGCATTGGCGCACTCACAAATACCTGGCCCGTGTGGAACCACGAGATAGCCGTGGTTCCGTAAGTGGTGGAAATTAATTGCTTTGTTTATGAATTACACAACCCTTTGCAAAATGTTGGGTATCTATTTGATATCACAAAACGGTACTAAAACATATAATAATGTGTTGTCCTTTGCCTGGTGGTCCCCTTTAACAATAGTAACTAAGTCCGGCAAGCTAAGTTTGCCGGAGCTTGCCGGACCTAGTTACTATTGTTAAGCTTGCCAACGGGGAGTCCGACATCATACGCATATTATTTGCATACATTACAGAAGCGGTCTATTGCTTGAAACCAATACAGTTATCAGGCAATGCTAGCTGTGTTATTTATAGTGATACAGAGTAGGTAACAAAACATGAACACTCCCCTGTAAATCAACATTTATAAGTGATCAGATTTGTGTAAAAACGCAGGGGCTATACATTGTGTGCACTATCTATTGGACATCGTCTGCTAATGATACCTTGGTACCTGGTGCGACATCGCACATTTAAGCTGGTTCTGGTGAGCCCTTCGAGTGCAATAATGGGATAATGCATTTTCCCTTTTTTTAGTGATAGTAATTCTGTAGTATCAATGTTTTGAAACAGTAATGGTTTAAACCAGAATTATCACATTTCAGTTATACAACTTCAAAGTAGAATCTAAATCTAATAGTGCCTCAATGAACCACCTGGCCCCATATTCATGAAACCCAGCTAGCTTAGTTCATTGCTAAGTGTGTTTTAAATGCGCAGTTTATTGAGCAACAAACAGTTTTCCTAGTCCCCAACTAGGGTTAGCTGGGTAAGCTTTAGGTACATTGAACAGTTATTAACAGGAAATGCGCTATATAAGTGTCAATTATTATTATTATTATTAGGTACCCACTAAGTTAACCCTAGTTAGCAACTAAAATATCTTGTGTTAAATTCGTAGCCACGCCATCCAAAGTAGACTCAGCAAGGATCTAAGCAAGGATCTAAGCTAGCGGGCTCTCATAAATATGGGCCCAGTTTGATATATTATCCTAATTAATTTGATATAATTTGCATTTTCTTTATTCCAGTGCCACCTCAAGAAAGACGGTTCCAACAACAAAGATTCCAGCAGGTCCGTCAACACAAGTAAGTAAACTCCTCCTAGATTCCAACCATACAGGCATTACCATAGTGTTGTGTGTAGCAGGCTGTGCATCGACAATGCATGGGTGGCAGGTATCAGAGACTTGCCGACGCATGCATTGTCTACGTACCCTGTGCTATAAGGAAATTGTGTGTATGGTGTGTTAATGGTCATAACCTAGTATGACCACTTACACTGTAGATGTGCTAGATTCCTTTTCCTCACACTTAGCTAAATTACCATACTGCTCAGCGGTGCTGTGTCTTGCAGGCAATGCATAGACAATGCATGGGTGGCCTGATTTTTTGACATGTTTGCACATTCAATGTCCATGTACTAGTGGTGATGATGATGATGATGATCCACAGGACTTGTATGGCGCCATTTATCTGTTGAAAACATTCAAAGGCGCCTGCTCCTCCAAAAACTGCACATATTGCTTGAAAAGAAATGTTTTTAGGCCTGCTTTGAAACCTTCAAGTTTGTCAATTTTGTGAAGCACAAGAGGGAGGGAGTTCCAGAAGCGTGGACACACTGTACAACCAAGACATATTTGCATGCATTGTCCATGTACACTGTACGACCGAAAATTGTGTGTATGGTGTGTTAATGGTCACACTACCTAGTATTGCTATTTATATAGTAGATGTGTTATTTCTACCTATAGAGTACCAAGTGTGAGGTCCCAGCTATACTTGTCATGGTAACTCGTTCTAAACAATGTTAGACGAGACAGATATTTGTGACCTAGCTAAGAAGGTAATCGTCCTGCTCAATCCCACTACCGTAAACCAGGGTGACTTTAGGCAACGCTCGAAATTGGCGTAGGCCCGATGGCCCGGGGCCAGTAAAAGTTGCGGTCGGGCCAGTAAAAACATGAAAATGCCAAAGTTTGGTGGCCCGATCGGGCCACCAAATGTTTAAACCATAAGAAGACAACATCAAGGAATATGAATCTCAAGTTTGACACCTCTTAAAAACACTTTAATTGTGATTTAAATATTTGCAAGAAATGAAAAGGACGGACATAAAAAGTCGCAAGCGCACTTGCGCTAGTTGAATTAATCCTTATTTATGTCTACAAATATGTGCTATTTCCTCATATGAACACTCTCCCTTGAATTATCTACTTCTTGCATGATAAATCATGGTAAAATTAAACAACTTCCAGAGGTGTGTAATGACTAAAAGTAAAAGCATATGCTTATGCTGTTTTCTTAATTTCCCACACACCCCCTGGAAGCCTTTGCAACATGTAGAATATAAACATAGAACAACCAATCCACAGAGGGAGTATGTGTGCATACTAAGACCTATCAAAACACATGTCTAACTTTTCACATTCATTCATATTGCAAAGTGCAGTGTGCTTGCCTTTGCGATACCGTCCGCGATACCGTCAATAAAGGGGAATAATTTCATCTTTCGGATCATTATTCATATTTTTGAAGGTATTAGAAAGAATCATTTTTACAAGGTAGAGACTTGTGACTACTTGGAATTATTTTAGCTTGTAAAATAACAAAGATTTAAGTGATTTCATTTCCCGATTTGAAAAGTTATCTTAGCTATGCTCAGTCCCATGTGTGTTTTTTTGTGTTGGAGATTTTATGGACCATAAAATAACAAAATCGTACATGGAAAAGAGCTTAGTTTCATCAGTTGATGACTCTTAGATGAAACTGCTCGATTCTAGGTTTTGTTTTGTTTATTCAGTGATGGATTTCTTTAATGATGGTGGTAATTTTAACACATAACTTCCATAATTTACCAATTAATGACCAAGTAGTCATGACCATTGTTTTTCTTTGTTTGTAAATTTTATTTTCGGGCCACCAGAAAAAAAGATAATTTCGAGCATTGGAATACAGTAACAAATGAGGCTAAACATTGCCCAGTACCCTGAAACTATGAATATGGTTATTGTTTTAATTTTACTTTTGTTTTTCCTTATTTTTTTCGGGCCAGTAGATTTTGGTTTCGGGCCACCAAAATTGGAAAAATACTAATTTTACTGGCCCGACCGGGCCACCAGCAAAGAAAGTTAATTTCGAGGGTTGCTTTAGGTAACTTTTTTTTAGAAAGATACATTTATTTTCATCGAGCCTCACTTACTTGAACAATTTCTTATTTGTTGAAATATATTCTTATGGGGTAATCATTACAAATCTGAAATTTGTTCAAGGAAGTGAGCCTCATGAAAATGCATCTTTCTAAAAAAAAATGGCCAAAGTCACCCCGGCAGTCTAAGTCGCCCTGGTTTTATGGTAACAAAAGCCCAACTCAAAGAAGAATGTGTTTAGAAACATTGCTATCTTATTTTAAAGGGGTAGTACAGTTTTGGTAAGGCTGAGCTTTAGTAACCAAAACCTGCACAATAGCATTACAATCTAATAGTTAAATGTTGCTTGTAAGTGTCGGCTTCCATGGTGGTGTAGATACTACGTGTGGTTTGCGGTTGCACCATGTATAAGGATTGGTGAGTCCTGAGAAGGACTGTAGGTATTCTTTCTAGGATAGTCCTAAAAAGGACTGTGGTAGTTCTAGAAAGGACTGTTGGTAGTCCTGGAAAGGACTGTTGGTATTCTTTCTTGAGCTTGTAGTTCTGATAAGAACTACAGCGCTGGTATAGTTATTGTAACGAGAGGGTTGGTGGTAGGAGGGGCTCGACGTTTCAAACAGGTTGACTGTCCGTCGTCAGGAGTGTCGTCATGGTTTATTTCATTATGATCACAAAGCCCAATAAACACACAAGTCACAGCAGTAGTTATTTGATATGTGATTTGTAATGTTACTGGCTTAAAAGTTTTAAGGATTTCCACTTTCTTGATATCTTGATCAGGGGAAATTAAGTTTCATAGAAGGAAAATAGTCCCAAAGGATATAACTCAACCTTATACATTATTTGAAACCTTTTCCCTGTAGATAGATCATTTAATGGTAGAGCTCTTTATAACTCCAATTATGACTTATTGATTAACCAGCCCAGTACTTAAATCAAATTTCCAGATTAATGACCTGTCTTCTATTCCCTTTAGTAATGACATCTCTTGTTCTTTCTCTTGAAGGTATGAAAGGCATCTATCTTGGAAGAAGCAAATTGCTGAACAGAGGAAACGTCGGGCCGAGCAAGCCATACAGAAGGAGACGGTGCGGGACTTACAAGCAGACCATCTTTATAAAGTTCCTATGATTCCACTCAAGCGAGTCAAGCGGGCAACGATCTCTGAACGCAACCAGCGTGCGGGCATCATCACAGTCGACAGGAAGCCTCAACGGGAGAAGAGCGAGGATCCGGAGAGAGTTGTTCCGGTCGGAGGAGGTATCCAAGTCCCAGAGGTCATCCAGGGTGTAGGGGTGATGACAAAAATTGATGAAGCCATTGGAAGGGAGACGATGCTTCGTAGCAGTGATGCTTGCGTGTTGACTGGCACAAACAGCAATGGAACCGTTGCTAAGGAGAATCTGCTGCATAGCAGTGTCCCTTGTGTATCGGCTGTCAACAGCAGTGGTGGAAAGCCTGGCAGTGAACAGTTTCCTAGCTCTAGTGATAGTACGATGGTGACTGACTGCAAGAACGGTGGTGATCATGTTTTTGATCATGGTCCTGATCATGTTCCTGATCGTGGTACTGATCTTAAGAGTTTGGGAAACTTGAGGACAACTGATGGAATCAGGGATTTTCTAAGTAGGAATCAAGGACCAGAAAAAATGAGCAGCTACCTGCCAGACAAGGTACTGGTAGATGAGGAGGAGATGAAGGATGGATGCAACCTGGACACTACTGATAGAGGGGTAAGCAGTAACTCAAAAAGCAATGTTTGTCACTCTGAGCAGAATGTGCACACAAAGCCCGAAGCAGATGAGCTTTCTGGACTGTCAAGTGCCCAAAGCTGGAGCAGAGAAGCTCAAAGGCACGTGCTAGAAAGTCCGCAAGGGTCTGAGACATATATTGAAAAGCATTCGCAATTGTCAACATGGGAGACCAAACAGGATGACTGGGGTGATGTCTGCAAAATAGGCGAGACTTCAAAAATAGCTTCCACATCTTCTGTGGAAGTTCTCAGACATGCGACAGTGGAGTCCTTGAGACAAGAAACAGTAAGGCACCAAGCAGAGAGTCAGCAAGGATCAGAGCAAGTTCCTTTGCAGTCCTCCTGGGAGACGAACCAGGATGACTGGACTGATGTGCGCAATGTGGATGTGTCTGCGAATAAAGGAAATACTGATAAAGTAGGTTCTGCTCCTGTGTGGATCACTGATTCTAAGGATTGGCAGTTACCTGACCTAACTGCTTCAGGAGCACCTCATGTGCAAAGGGACAGTTCTGAGAGGAAACCAGCCCCTGATCACCCAAGAGTGGAAACCAAGAGCTTGGACACTGCTGGTGCAAATGTACTATCACATTTGGAGGATGCCATGGTAGGAACTGGTGAAAAAAGAACTGTACAATCCCATATTGAAGATCCTAAGGTTGAACCAGAATGCGTTGTCACCGATCAGGTTGTCCAGAGTCGCTCCTGCTCGAGTTCTTTTACGACCTGCTCAAACTCTACTAATGATTCCCAGGAAGAGTTTCAGAGACAAAGGCAATTTTGGATGGGGACATGGACATCCTCTGATCCAAAGGACTCTATCGGTGACCCTGACAGAAGCGATGTCCCCAATGATGCGAAAGAGAGTGAAGTCCCCACTGTCCATGCCGGTGAAGAAATGCCTGGTCACGTTTTTCATCAAAATCTGGAGAACATTGATAGAATTCCAGGAGATCCAGACAGAGAGGAACAAAGGCAGGAAAGGTTCTCTGACCTTCCCAAAGGTCATGGTCATAGTGATGTTGCAGTGCCCAGGGGAGCTTGGAATTCAGGTGCCTTTGAGGGATATCCACAAGGACAGTCAGGGCAACGTGTGGGTGGCAGAAACATGGAGTGGGATAGGGTGAGGACTTGGGCAAACAATCACCATCTAGAAGCAAAAGATGAGAACCTTGAAACCAGACGGAAAGAGGAAGACGTAGGAGATGGTGAAGTCCCTGTTGCTGATGCTTCATCGGACGAGGACAATGAAGGAGGAAAGATTCTGCAGGAGAGAGGTAAGAAATGTGATTCTTCAGGGCTTTCCATTAAGCTTTTCTTTCAGGTCTGCCAAATCAACACATCCGATAAGTTGTAGATCCTAGTTCTTTGGTGGCCAATGCAAGATTTCTTGTGGCCAAATGAAATTTATGGTGGCCATTGGCACCTGAGCCACTGTTCTTCCAGGTGTTCTTGCTCTTTGGATTCTAGGTACTGTGCTGTCCCCAAAACGTGCCTAAATTGGGTGGACAGGTTCTTTACACATGCTGGACCATTCCTTTAAAATCAGTTACTCGTTTTTGTTCTGGTCGAGGCATGGTGGCATCGACGACTTATTTGAAGGTAGATTGATATTTAATTTGTTTGTATCAGAATTTTCAGTCGTCCCTTCATCTTACTGTCTTCTTGTTTGTTCTAAAGGTTGTCTGTTTTACCCTTCCTTATACTGTATGCTTGTTCTTCCTATGTCCTTTGAGCACTTGATTACGTGGATATTGCACAATTTAAACATTCAGTATTTTGTTCTTGATTATTTGTGACTGGATATAGTCAGTAAAATCAAAATGTAGATGTTCCTACCATTAGAAAGGCCTCATCACAAGCTTTCATTTGATGCACTTGTTTGCATATGTTTGTTTCAATTTTACAAACGTAACTCTTTTAGTTTTACTCACATTATGTGAACTTAAAATGCCCATTTCTTCAAAACATGAATTACCGACAAGTGCAGGGTTTTCATATACACAGTCATATTTGGTTAACAGGACTGACGCGGTGTAAATGAAGATTATTTCGACTTTATAATAAAAACAGGTAATACCCAATATAAAGTCCCTTAAAAAAGAGATAAGAAATGTTCTGGACTTATTGGTTTACAGGTCTATTATTAAATGGGCATTTCTCATAATCTAAATTCCATAATACAAAATTGCATAACTGTTAATAGATGAGTAATATTAATAGCAAAATGTAACCTTAGATTCGGCACTGGTTCTGTGCAGTGTTAAATAATCTTGAGTCGAATAAAACAAGACATGCAAGCAAATAGCAAGGATCTTATTCGAAATGGAAAACTGGAAACTGAAACTTTTCTAAATTGTTTCACCCAGAGTAGAAAGGTAGTCAGAAGAAATCCACAGACACAAATTATGAAAACATGTTTTGATTTATTGTCTTCTATCTTTGTTTTTCCCTCGTTTTTAAATTAATAGTGGGATTCGACGTTGCATATGATATGAAACCATATATATTTTAAAGATAAGTGCACATTTAATTAATCTCACAGTGGCTTCCCACTTAGTATGAACTAATGAATAGCCTTTCAGAAAATGCTATTAAAGGAACTGCATTATAATATTGGACACAAGGGGGTGTATGGCACAAAGAGTTGAGTTGCAATCGATTGCACTTAAAGGGATCTAGTATTATAAAGCAAGTGCAAAAAGTGATGAGTGATGAATAAAATGTGTATTGGAGCGATCTGATATGTCCACAAAGTAATGTGTGAACAATTCACGTTAATTGGATGTTTTTTGGCTGAGATATGAGCAAAAATGCAATGTAATATTCACTAACTCATTGTACTTACTTTGTAGACGGCATGAAATTATCCCGTAGACAATTTCATATCTGAGCACTTCAATCGTAAATATCTTTTGAACAAAATGGAAATTTGAAAGACCGTTACCTGTCCCGTGCTTTTATTGTCGAGTCCACCGAGGTGGAGGGAGACTAAGGGATCCAAATTGCGTCCGTCCTCCATCCGTCCGTCCTCCATCCGTCCGTCCGTCGTCCGTGACCTTACAACAATTTGAATAACTTTCCAACCCTGCATCTGTTTGTAACCAAACTGGATTGGTAGATGCACTATATTGGCCTCCATGATATTCTGGGGTCAAAGGTCACATAAGTAGGTTAACCGTCAAATGAGGTCAAATGTGAAAGTTTTGGGGTAAGAGTATTAGGGTTGATAACTTTCCAACCCTGTATCTGTTTGTAACCAAACTTGATTGGTAGATGCCCTATATTGGCCTCCGTGATATTCTGGGGTCAAAGGTCACATAAGTAGGTCAAATGTAAGAGTAAAAATGTAAAAAGGTAAGAGTCTATGAGGGTTGATAACTTTCCAACCCTGCATCTGTTTGTAACCAAACTTGATTGGTAGATGCCCTATATTGGCCTCCATGATATTCTGGGGTCAAAGGTCACATAAGTAGGTTAAAGGTCAAATTAGGTCAAATGTGAAAGTTTTGGGGTAAGAGTCTATAATGGTTGATAACTTTCCAACGCTGCATCTGTTTGTAACCAAACTTAGTTGGCATGAATGCGCGCAATCGGGCGAGACACATTACGGCTATCGCCTTGTTGTTAATATGAATATGATAAGGTATGATAGAACCACTCAAGTTCTAAGTAAGTTTTGAGGATTTGGACAATGTTACTTCTTAAAGTCCATTTAAAGGCAAATCAGAATGTGACTAAATGCGCAAATCTGATTGGTTCGAATTTGCATATTTTCTGACTTTCAATTCATTAAAGATGTACAATTGTAGCTCTTTGTGCAACACCTCCCAGATGTATGTTTTGACAGAACTTCACAGTAATATCATATCATATCATAGCTCGTAATTATCACAGGCCAGCTGCTTCTTTCTTGCAATATTATGACTTTCGGAAGTGTACCCTTTAAAATGCACATTTAAAGCTAACTTTTAGTGTCAGAAGACAATGGAACTTTTAAAGAGAAAAAGAGACTAGAAATATTTTTTCACACCAAATGACACAAGAAACAAATATATGAATAAACAATTTTCATACTGTTTTTGCATTCCGTTAACTGGTGTGACCTTGGGTGCCCCGGGGTGACTTTTGCCACTTTTTGAGAAGGATGTATTTTCATCAAGTCTCACTTTGTAGAACAAAGTTTTCTTAATAATAATACAATAGTTTTCTTGTTGTTTCAAATCTACCGTATTACTCTATAAGAATAGATTGGAAACAACAAGAAATTTGTTCTAAAAAGTGAGGCTTGATGAAAGTACATTCATCTCAAAAAGTGGCCAAAGTCAACCCGGCGGCCAAAGTCACCCCGGCGGCCAAAGTCACCCTGGCGGTTTACGGTTCTTCATATCCTTTTCCACCTACTTGCCTTACTTATAGATGATGCATGCTTCAGTGATTCCCATGGTAACGCTGATGTTATTGTTGCTGTGCCAACGCCAGTAGAGTTTGACGATGCGACGACGAGTCAGACGGAGAGCAACAATCTACTCTGCTTCAAGGGGAAAAATATCCGAAAGAAGGTTTGTTATCCCTAAACTTAAAGCTGCCAATTCAATAATGCCCACTGCCTGATTAAAGTTATCCATAAACTTCATAACTTTTCGCTAAAAATGATATTTGAGAATTCCATCATAATTATGCCAAATTGGTAGTGAGATTCTTCAGAATGATGTGTGAAAATTTCATAGAAAAAATAACACTTTTTACCTAGTGAAATGTGTGAAAATTGATGTGCAATTTTAAAACCTAACTGCCCAATAATTTGTACTACAGTTGAATAGCGCCCCTGAAAAGTGTTTCACAATATTAAAAGGGAGACATTTGGAAAATTGAAATCCATTCGTCTGTTGTTAATATTTAGGCAAATAACACCTTAAAGTGATCCATTAACTTTGCCAGAATTCAATCAAGATCACTCGGAGCTTTCACATATTCCTGTTGTACCTTGTAAGGCTTGTATAGATTATGGTAACAGGAGAAGGGAATGGGTATTTTGATCTTTCAAATGTCTCCCTAATTATGGAGATATGTATAACTTTATTTTTGATCTTTCAAATGTCTCCCTAATTATGGAGATATTTATGACTTTATGACCTTTTTCATGTCATTTTTTATGTCTCCCTAATTATGGAGATATGTATGACTTTATGACCTTTTTCACAAAATCAATGTGTCAGTAGGTGATAAATCTGACATCAATATTCATCTTTTTTCACTAGGTAAACAAGAGTTTCTTTTCTACGAAATCATCACACATCAGAAGATTATTACAGTGATATTGGTATATGATTGCGTCTCAAATATCTCTTTTGGAAAAATCCTATAAAGATAACGGATCGCCTAAATGCTGATTTGGTGAGTGACGATAATATGCAATGAAAGGCTATACACTCCACTGATGAAGATCAGACTGATCCATCAGACTGATCCATTTATTTATAAAAATGCAACTAGACAAAACAATAGACATGATCAATTATTCTATGAACGACGTGCACAGTCAAACTAAAAGCACTCTGCAGAGGACGCTTGCAGTCATGTATTTGGCACACAAGGGCATTGCAAAAAGTCAGAAATTTGCGCGTTTCAACCAATCAGATTCCGATTTTGGAACACATGATCCGACTTACAATCAATTGTATCTCTTTCTGCAACGGGGCCAAGGAGTTACAGGGATCCATGGCAATAGCTCTTGAATATTACAATTACTCTCCTATTAAGTTGTCCTCATAAATGTCAACAAAGAAACCTAACCCCACTCTAAGCCCAGATGCAAACCATAACCCTAACCCAAACCCTAGCCCTTACACAATACTAGAAAATAATCATTTTCTTTGTTGCTCGGTCAGGCATTCTGAACATAAACCAGTTATCCGTAGCAGTATTTTCAGCACAGTTACGAGCATGTAGTCTTTACAGACAGTTGGTCTTTCTTTAGAGGTTTTTTTCTATACCAGGCTTATGGTGACATACTTTTATGTCCTCGTACATTGTTTTTCAGACGAGAGATGTGAAGGCACCAGTCAGGCACAATGACCCCTACCCAGTATCCGAGTATCTTCAGCTCAGCTATGAAGAGGCTTTCTTTCTGTCGTACGGACTGGGATGCTTGAAAGTGGAGAACGAGGATGAGGTAAATATGTTTTGTTGTTGTCATTGCTATCATCATCATCATCATGATCAGTATCATCGCCATCATCATTACCGTCATCACCATCATCATCATCACCATCATCATCACCATAATCATCACCATCATCGTCGTCGTCATCATCATCATCATCATCATCATCATCATCATCATCATCATCATCATCATCATCATCATCATCATCATCATCATCATCATCATCATCATCATCATCATCATCATCATCATCATCATCATCATCATCATCATCATCATCATCATCATCATCATCATCATCATCATCATCATCATCATCACCATCACTTTTGACATCGCCATCTTCACTTCCATCACCATCATAATGAGTAAATCTAGATTTGTTTTTCCGTTGCCATAGAAACCACTGAATCTGACCGAGATGTGGCGGCTGTTCAGAAGGCATCAGTCCACCTTTGTTGCCAAGTACATCGTCTACCACTTCTTCCGGAGCAAGGGATGGGTGCCAAAGACGGGGCTCAAGTTTGGAGCAGATTTCAGTGAGTATTCAGAGTATTAGGTTTCTACATGTAGGACACCATGTTGGGACTATAATGACATAATTGACCATCAAATAGCAGCTTTCATCAAATAATTAGATAGTTTTGACTTAGGATTGATTTATATACCATCCATTCACCAGTCGAGTGCTGGATGATTTTGTTCATGTACAGGGTTACGGACTGTTATTCCATCCTGAAAAAATCTTTCCCTCTAAGTATTAACTAGTTCCTGTACATCTTCAATCTATTTATTTTCAATAATATTGTTGTGGTAATTGTGCTCAAGAGCAAGACCTTAAAATCATTAAACCCACTTGTCATTGCCGAGTTTGTTTAAAATTTCCATAGAGGTCATTCTGAATAGAATCCATCATTGCGATGCTTTCCCTTCTCTGGACCTCTTCCCCTTCTCATTAGAGTGTTTTCGCTCAGCGACGTACGCGGCTTTCAGCGACGCAGGAACGATCTATTGGTACGTCCGCCGCGCTCAAACAACTCTCGCTTACAAGCAGTTTCGCAATTCGGTGAACGCGGACGTAGACTCGGAATCGTTTCAGCTGGCAGCACACGTGCGAGCGATTGTGATGAACGTTTGACCTCGCTACGAGCGGCGAGCGCGCTGATTGGTTGTTGCCTGACCGTGCGGTCACATAACACGGACGTAATTTTGCCTAAGAACGGTCGGTGATTTCAACCCAAAAACGATCGGGCCGCTGTTTCCATAGGAAGTTGGCGATTTTGCACACGACCCGCAAAATTATACATCCGCGTTGAGGTTGCGAAAAGCCTCTAATCTTTCTTCTAGTGCACGTCCGAACAAACTGTTGTGTGGAGCTGTGTGCCGCCTGTATACTTAACCTTTGATTCTTTTTGATGTTCTTGCTTACAGTTCTGTACAAGAAGGGCCCGCCGTTCTACCACGCCAGTTACTGCGTCTACGTGGCGATGCTGGATGAAGAGGACATCGTCGACCGCAGTAGCTTCCATCCAAAGACCTGGGCAGCGCTCATGGGCATGGACCGAGTCATCCAGAATGCTGCAAAGGTTAGTTTTTCGGTGCAATAAATACACCGAGGCTCGTCAATTTAGCGAGCAAAATACATGGGGGTTTGACGAGATAGCCCTCAAAATGCCCAATAGAACCCCTAAATACCATAAAAGAGCAAGACCTTGACTCACCAGCCTGCATCCCTCGCTATTAAAGAAAACATTCTTTTGATAAGCCCAGTCCTAATTCTTTCAGACAAATAGAAGAACAATTTGACATTTTGTATTGTTCATTTTGTGTGTAATTATAGGAGCTGATGTTCTGCTTTGTGATCAAGCCCCGTTCCCTCTCCAAGCAAGACCTGGACTCGCCAGCCTGCATCCCTCGTTTCAGGGTCCAGGAGATTCTGATGAAGCGCTGGGTCCCGTCTCGTGAACGCCAGCAGACGCCGGAAAACGGCGGCGACAACGACAATGTTGAGATATCGTGAGCAAGTGGTCTGTTATCTTTACCTACCCCATGATTTAAATTTGAAACTATTATATTTTTCACAATCAAACAATTTATAAATTTGAATTAAACAAACAAAACAAGATATTTATTGCAAAATATACAATATTATTAGTAGACAGAACTGCAGTTAATCAATTTAGATTTGTTCTGCAACATAAGTTAAAATACAGGAGGTAATTGTGTCTTATCATTTTATCAAAAGAAACAGATATACAAAGCATTTGTTCATGAAATGTTATGAATCCCCTTTAGATGATAGCACTTATTAAATTCAGATTCAGTATGAGCCATGAGGTACCAATTTTAGTTAAAACGTCTACAGAACATCGTGTCAAATATCCTTTTCTGTAAAGGGCAGCCAAACGCACTCATTTTTGCTTAATTTTCCACTTCCATTTCCAGTTTATTTCACTCATAAAAAAAATACAAAAATACAATTGAAACATGACTAACGACAAAACACATACTAAAAAGAATTGACATAATACGTAGTATAAAAAAAGGGTACATATTTGAGTGGGTAGCGGCCAGAAAGAAATTAAATCCTTATAAACGGCTTTGAAAATGATTTGAAACATAAGTGCATACTTCCTGTCACTTCTAGTCGCATATTTCCTCTTGGGTATCACTAATGAGAGAAATAATCAATGTTTTTGAAAACACTATCATCTGTTTTGACTGACCACCGAAGGCTACCATGTTTTTCAGTCGTAAGGCATGAAACGTCATCCGAGCATGCTCTATAAATAAATGTAGGTCATGTGACCGCTGTTGTTAGGTCTGCTGCTCTGTCGGTGATTATTTGTTACTGTTCAGCCCTCCGCACACAGAGCCGACTCGACCGGCTCCGACTGGTCTTCAGTCAGTTCAGCTCAGTATATTATTATGTTGCCTCGGACAATTGTTTTGCCGGTCAAGAGCCAGTCGGAGATCATTCGAGGACGATTCAACATGTTGAATCGGCTACGACTGAGCGAAACCGACTCTAGCCTGACTGAAAACCGGTCGGATCGAGTCAAGTCCACTCTGTGTGTGGAGGGCTTTAGGGCATGCTCATACGACATGGAAAGCAGTACTGTTGCTAAACATGGCAGCCTCTAGTGGTCAGTCAAAATAGAGCATAGTGGTTTCTAAACATTTATTATTTCTATTATTAGTAGTCCCCAAGAGGAAATATGTGAGTAAAAGTCACAGAAATTGTGCACTTATCAGTAACAGTAAGCAAAATTGTCGGCATTTGGTCTTTCTGTGCTTTTAGTGCTGATCTCCACAATCGCTGATGTGACAATTGTGGCAATTGTTGTAGATGTGTCTTGCGTAAACTAGAATCGGTTTAATTTGTACTCAGAAATTATCCTTAGATCCTGATTCATATATATGCTATTTTGTGAAGAATGATCTATTTACTTTTTGATGTTCCTTATATTTCTTGGACCAAATATAGTTTCCAACTTGAGTTTTCCATTTTCTTTCTTTTTGTAGAAAATATTCAAGAATTTATTCTTATTTATCTCATCTATTCAAGCTTGTGATATGAAGGGTGTAAATGCTCAAAAGTGATAATGCTATTTTCCCTTCAATATTTGAAATCAGCTCCCATCGTATAATACAACATATAGGGCCCTGTTGCAGAAAGAGATACAATTGATTGTAGGTCAGATCATGTGTTCTAAATGCGCAAATCTTCTGACTTGCAATTAATTGTAACTCACAATCGATTGAATCTCTGTCTGCAACGGGCCGTGATCTGACTTGCAATTAATTGTAACTCACAATCGATTGTATCTCTTTCTGCAACTGGGCCATGATCTCTCAAACCTTATTCATATCTGTTAAAGGTATTTTGTTGAAATTGTTATTAATAGTACATGTATCATATATTCTATCATTATTTGCATTGTATTTCAGCAAGTTTAATTGCAAATTAGCTTGAGTTTGTTGAGGTGATATGATTGGTTTTAAGCTTGGAGTTTATTTCACCTTGGTAAAAATCCTGCTTTCAGCCAAGCCAATGGATGTTTCAGAAAGGCTATGCATGAACAAAATGAATACATCAAATGATATAAACATTGTAAAAACAAAAATGGTACAAATTTGGAGAATATAAAAAAAATGACCAAAACAAGCACAAAAAAAACAAAACACAATTTGAAACAAACATGACAATGAAATGAAGAAAAAAAACCTCTTATATTTATCTATTTTTGTGTTTAAACCCTTCAATATACAAGAATATTTATATTATATAAATTATATACAAGCATATTTATATTTCGAAGTAAGTTGTACTCGGATGTCATCTTCTCTGTCATATGATGGTGAAAAAGTTTGTTATCAATGTACACAGAAAGTTACTCTTATTTGTTTCCATGTTCATGTACATGTAGGTCAGGGCCCATATTCATAAAACCCCGCCAGCTAAAGTTTCATGTCGACGCTTATTTTGGATGACGTGGCTGAGAATTAAATGCAAGATTTTTTTTTAGTTGCTATCTAGGGTTACTTCAGTGGGTATCTAAGGCTTACCCAGCTAACCCTAGTTGGGGACTAGGAAAGCTGTTTGCTGCTCAATAAACTATCATTTGAAATACACTCAGCGTGAAGCTAAGCTTGCAGGGTTTTAGGAATATGGGCCCTGGAACTTTTCTGGAAGTTTGTTAAATAAACACAAATTTAAAGTGGATAAGGTGTTGTCTCTCCCTCACTGATGTAGATTAAGCGCTAGAGTGGGAGTGTTCTTGTATATTGGCCAGGGCTTGCCCCGTCTGAATGACGTCATACTGTAGTCACATGATCAATACGTGCTTTCACAGTTCTTTCATACCATTGCATCATGGGACAGTATTCTAGCACGTCGGTCGCTGAACGTCGTCTGCCATCATGTGAACATTCGCTTTTGAGCAGTTAACTTTTAGATATATTGCTTACCACAGATACTAACTCGTGTAATATGAATGTAACTTGTTGGTGCAATTTATACAAAGAAGACCATACCCTTTTTTTTATCAGTGTCATGAACGATGATTGTTTCTCTCAGATCTGTAAGAAATCAAATTAGAGAGTTTATGAATGTTACACGCAGCGTATATTGTTGTTGATATATCGTGAGCAAATCTTCTGTTAGACGAGGTTGACTGCATAGAGGTACGGTTCACGTAGATCTTGTGCACAAATGGACGCTAGCAGAGGGTATTCCCAGCTATGTACTAGATTACTGTCCCATAATGCAACGCGGGGATATAAATGTGAAGGCACCCATTAGTCACTTTGGCACATAACTTTAAGGTCCTCTTAGAAGCTAAATTTCTCTTTCAACTTAATTTTGATCTCAAGTCAGCTTGGATCAAAATATGATCACTTTTGTGATCATTTCTCCCTAGTTCTCTTTTGTGTATTTCAGTCAATAGACCGCTTCTGTAATGAATGCAAATAATATGCGTATGACGTAAGACTCCCCGTTGGCAAGCTTAACAATAGTAACTAGGTCCGGCAAGCTAACTTTGCCGGAGCTTGCCGGACCTAGTTACTATTGTTCAGCTTGCCAACGTCTGACGTCATACGCATATTATTTGCATACATTACAGAAGCGGTCAATTTGGGCTGTCTTTTTGAGTCAGATAGTCTCTATGTATCAAAGTATCAATGCCTCATTAATACCTTAATTCTTGATCTTTCTTTTATTTGAACGTTTACTGATTTTTCCTGTCTTTTAACTTCTGATGGTAACCTCAAAACATTTTAAAAGATTGTATGTGTATTTTATTTTACATCAGCTGTCATATTTGTTCAGTATTTATGTTCTTGCAAGATATAAACTTGCGCTGGTGTATGATTGTTTACAAGATTTGTTGTTTGAACAAAAAAGCCTGTATAGACGTACCAGTAGTAATGGTAGACTGTTAGTGGGTTGAAAATATGGGAAGTGCGCCCTCTTTGTACGCATTGTCGGCTGTCAAATTTGTTCTTGTTTTATATGTTCTTGCAAGTTGTACACATTAATGTGCAGTGTATAATTATTGTATACAAGATTATGTCAAATAAAAATGGCCTATATTTGGATATAATATGAATCATTAGACTTCAGTGGCTCATAATGTTGAAAATGTTTGTACTTTAAAGGGATCTAGTATCTTTGTTGACATGTGCAAAAAGTGAGGAATGATTGATGTGTGTGTATTTTTGTGATCTGATTTGTCCACTATTAAGTAATGCGTGAACATTTCATGTTAAATTGATGTTATATTGCCGAGTAATGAGCGAAAATGCAAAGTGATATTCGCAGACTCATTACATTGACCTTGTACACAGCTATAACTTTCTAGTGGATAATTAAAAATCTGAACACTTAAATGACAATGCAGGTCTAGAATAGCATTTATCCTAGTTAATACATCATAATATGCTTGTTCATTTCACATAACATTACCCCGACTCAGATTTCTGCTTTGTAAGAAATATGTGCCAAACAATTGGGTTCATCACTATTCACAGCTTTGATGAGTCTGGAAATTAGTGAAAAGATTTTCTATCACCTTTTCCAGACCTATTTGTACAGCAAAATGCTTGGTTTTTCCTGCAATAACAGACCTAGCATGGCGCGGGTGTGTGCGAATTTGTTTGGACAGTCCGCACACCTGCATAATTCGCGAAGCATGTCAGGTAGTTACATAAACATGGCCGCTCCCATCATCTTTGGCTGCCGTAAAATCCATAGTTTCATGTCCTTAAAATCGTTAATATCTTTTTAACAAATGGGAAATTTGGAAAACCAAAACCTGTTCCATGCTTCTATTGGTAATACGGATATTGGTAATACGGATACAACACTGTATGAGAGAACCTCTATATTTCTAATTAAGTTCTGTGGACTTGGACATTGGGTTCATCACAAATAGTCCTCAGATGGGCTCGAGGCTAAAGCGCTCGCTTTCCTATCATGGGATCCCGAGTTTGAAACCAGCATATGACCATTGCACTTTTCTTTCAGCTAGACAATGTATTTGTTTTTGCTTCTACCATTGTGTGCGCCATATGGCTGCCGGATTGCATTGCTCCCAAGGGAGAAGAAAGTGCATGTCACGTGTGGATTCATTGTGTGAGTGTGTGTCAGAAGACCAGGGGTGTGTTTCACAAAGATTTAGGGTGGAATTCACAAAGGAGGTTTGTACAAACCATGGTTTGACCATGGTTTACATCTATGGAATGCTGCTCGTATACAAGTAAATTGTTAATCAACATTGTTAACAAGGAGTTAACAAGGAGTTTACATTCTGTCTCCATCAGTTTACAAATGGCATTCCATAGATGTAGACCATTTTGTCAAACCATGGTTTGTACAAACCTCCTACAAACCTCCTTTGTGAATTCCACCCTCTAAGTTGAGCTCAACTATAAATTGGACATAACAATTATGGAAAGCTGTTAGTTTATTATATTTGTTATTATCAAGGATACTTGAAATAATTGATTATATTTGTTTTTGTTGGAAGTTTCAAATACTTGTATTTGTTTGCTTTTGAATACGTTTTATTCCAAGGTAAAAATGGCTTTCCATAATTGTTAGGTCCAACTTAGGTTCAACTTAGAATCTTTGTGAAACACCCCCAGGGTATTTTTTTATTCCAATTTAAAGCTCCTACAGAGAGTTTCAATGATAATTATGGTAGTATATAAATCAAGACATGACACTCATACCTGCACACACACACACACAGACATATACATACACATTCAACAGTCTAATATTGAACTGAAATAAAATTCATACCCCAATAATCAAATCACTTTTAGGACAAACAATGCTCATGTACATGTATATCTTTATTAAGATTATAATGCTCATTTGTAATGTTTTTTTCCAAGTTTACATGGTAAAAACAACGACAATGCTTTCACAGACACAGTGAGTGTGTGGAATGTACAAAAATATTCAAATATACTTGCAATATATATATAGAAACCAAGTTGTAATGGTTAGTAGTACTAAAGAAAGAAAAAAGATAAAATAAAAACGGCTCCTTGCATATGACTCGCATCTATACCGCAATATATTATATTATTTGCAAACATAAAGCGAAAAAAGAATCAATATTCTTCAGTTTTAAATAGTTAGACTTTTCACAGTAGGCAATATATAATAAATTCAAGAAATGTAATCAGATCATTTCGTGTGGATGAATAAGAAGATAAACAATGTTCACTTTTGCACATGCAACATTAGGAATAAACATGTATTAAGTCGAGATCATTTCATATCATCACAATAAAACTGTCGTGGTCTTTACTATCTTTATGATAGTTTTGCAATTAGCCAACAAATTAAGCTCGCTTTTGTTGTTGTTGCAATGCCATATTTTCAACTTTGTTCAAAGGGTGTCTTCAATATTTCACACATACATGTAATGTGCACATACTTTGTTGGTGTTTGGTGGATCGGAACAAATACACGCATCGTACAGGTTGACAATATTAATCAGTCATCGGTTTCATGCTTTGGTGGACCACTGTTCATGACGAATACCCAAAGATTAGCAAGAACAGTGGCCACTGTAAACGGGTGACCTCTATAGGCAGGTTCCATAACATTGCTTTTCTCTGCAGGGGATCACTTTTGGTGGCCACTATTGGCAGGTTGGCTGCTATAGACAGGTGGCCGCTATGGCAAGTTTGACTATGTTTACTACATACTAAGAAAACAAGTTACAATTAACTACATGTCTAAACAAGGGATGAAAAGAACCTAATAAATCTACTCTGGAAGAAGACTTCAGATAATAACTTTCAGCCTTTTTCCCCTTAATTTTGGATTTTCCATCAAACTTCCCCCTGAGTTTCTATGAAAAAGAAATAAAAAGAAGCCACAGAGATAATGAATGCCTTTGATTATTAGTACAGTGAAACCCCTTTATAACAAGCTCTGATATAACGAGGCTGGTTCACGGGTCCAGGTTCTATGTATTTTATTATTTTTCAACCCTGATACAAGATATAACAAGGAAATTTCAATCGGCCCCGAGGTGCTTGTTATAACAAGGTTTCACTGTATCATTAATGTAATAGCAATTCTATAATAATCAGAATCAATGATGAATGGGCATTGGAAACGATTTTCTATGAAGTGAATAAGTAGTTTTGTATAAAGGAATAGTTATAAATGTTTAATCCAGCCCGGGCTTGCTGCCGAATGGAGGTTCGAAGATATTAACAATTCACACACATAAAAAAGCTTCAATATACATATATCTATGAGGCGGATGTTACAACACATCTCCGCATTGGAATACTAATCGACAATATATCAAGTAAAAAGAATGGGTAATCAGTTCACACAAAGGTCTGTAATGATGACAAAGAAATATAGACAAGATGTAGGAAAGAAAATGATACAAAAACATAGAGACCAGCTTTAGAAAAAGGGTGAGAGAGAGAAAAGAAAAACATGACACAGAGGTCCACACTAATTTTTCCAAAACTTTTGCCCCCCCCCCCCCAATTCAATTTTTGTTTTATTTGCCCCCAAAATTAATGTAATGTGTAAATTGTCTAATATTCAGAATCTCATCAATTTGTGCTTGCTCAAAAGAAAAATGTTACCAAAATCCTGGGTCAGAATTATTGTCAAGTCCTATATATTTAAGAAGATGGTGGCAAGACACTGGATGTCTAGATTTGGCCGCCACCAAAAAATGACTTTCATACATTTTTGCTAGCCCAAAGTTACTAGCCCTGTGCCCTGGGCAAGAGGGGCCAGCGTTAAGTGTCGAGCCCCGTTTAACAAAACATAGAAAAGACTCCGGAAGGGATATAGAGATAGGAAAACATACACACAGTTGGAAGTGGAACATCATTCATTTGGTTTCAGCCTTTACACAATAGTAATATGTTTTTTTTTTTTGTCTTTCATGCATGCATGGTTTCCCTATAGATACAAAATTGCATTTCAGTTTCATCCATTATCTCCAGATATTTTGTATCCACTGAATGTAAAGACTTCTACATCTATGCCAAAGTTTCTGGACAGAAAGAACGTGCTTATAATGACCTTTTCTTTTTAATAGATAGCATGCACAATTTCATATAAATGCAATTCAGTTTCATAATTTAGTTTGAAATTCAATTTTCCAATCTAGTCCAATCAACGGAATGCTCAGGATATCTACCATTTATAATTATATACAGTGGAAACTCTTTATAATGAGATCTGATGTAACAAAACCCTCTTATAGCAAGGTAAATTCTACTGGTCCCAGCACTTTATATTCTTTTTACCCTGATTATGTATGTATATCTGATATAACAAGATATTTTTCACGGTCCCAAGGTCATTGCTATATCAC
Organism: Echinarachnius parma; assembly: GCA_037951105.1. Lineage (NCBI taxonomy): Eukaryota > Metazoa > Echinodermata > Echinoidea > Clypeasteroida > Echinarachniidae > Echinarachnius > Echinarachnius parma. The sequence continues at coordinate 28,959 of JBAMJV010002656.1, forward strand.
AGTTCCACTGTATTAATAGTTCAATAGTATACACAAGTTTCTGTAAAGGACGAATACAAAGTACGGGGTTATTATATATCGCAGGAAGATCATAGACAATCGTAATAGAAGAAACTGCCTCCTTTTCTTTTATCAAAATGGGACCCGAGGTAAAAAAAAAAATGATGAGAAAATGTTTCACAATCATCACATTCATTACTGCTTGCTACACCAAACGGAGCAGTTCAAGTGATTTACACCGTAGTTGCAATGCAAACTGTTTATACAGATTTCCAAAGTGCCTGTCAAGTCTTATCTTTTTTCCACAGCTAATTTTCTGCTGGCAATAGGGATGTTGTAGATCTCAAGTCTACTATATTGTACATGCATACTGACACTTAGTGACTTAACTCCCCGGGGAGTTGGGATGGAGCACAAGATAACTGTGTAATGTTCAAAGATTTGTAAAAAGTCTTAAAAACAATTTGTTGTCCTAAGATCAAATACAAATTAATCAAAGCCGGTTATTTCTACAAATGTAAAAACACACGGGGTGACATAATCAAATTCAATGTTTTTTTTTAGCTTAGAAAAAAAAATGAGCCAGTTTAAAAAATGCAGTACATGTACAGAAATAATCGCAGACCAAAATAATGTAGGCACATACAGTAGTACAATAAAAGACAGAATCTTACATAACAGACCAATTCACTCACTTATTCAAATTTATGCATACATGTACAGCGTACATTTTCTGAAAACCTAGGCCTGTATTCATAAAATCCTTATTAGCTTTTATAGTTTCAACCGTAGTTTATTTTGGATGATCGGGCTTAGTAAGCAACAGAAAGTTTTCAGTGACTTACTAGTCAAGCTAGTTTTAGGTTGAGAGGTTGATTTGGAACAACCTAGATATCATGCATACAATTTGAATATGTTTAGGGAACTGGTCCATTGTAAAAGAAATGCACTTTAAGTTAGAAATACAGATAAACAGATATAATGGCATGCTTGACAAAGAAGTTAAAATGCAAATGTATGTATCAAAAGTACTAAAGACAAGAAAAGCATTTCAGCTCTTAGAAGAAGAAAAAAATCAAACCAAAACTGAAACTTGAATACATATTAATTTTATATGACTACCACTCATATGCATTTTATCAGTGTATCAACCCCCAATGGTGATTGTTTTAAGCAAAGGGTAATTTAGTAATTAACATTTACTGTGCACTTGGTATTTCTTAGAATTGTCATCATCATATATAAACGCTTTCACTTGCTGTAGAGTAGGGAAAGAATAGAATTCAATTTTCAGGTGCTGGTTGATTTATCCGGTAAAAAAAAATGGTACAATATGCATACTTATTCATTGACCCCAAGCCAGAATTTTTTTTTGTTTTTTTACTAGTCCTGTATGGTTTAACATAACATCAAATATCTCTCCTATCCATTTACATAGATTGGTCCTTGTTACAAATATGTTTCATCCGTGAAAATAATCATTTATAGGAAAAATCAGAGAGACCCAACAAATAAATTCTGCCCATCATCAATATATATTCAATCTACATGTACCGCAGCCTCATATACTAGTAATATAAATTTGGAATTCTTTAAATAAATAACTATGCACACAGCTTCCCACATAAAAACACATAACAGCAGCAACAACAACAAAACCTGTCATCATTTGCTTTTTGATAAAACAAAAAAATGAAGGGCTTGTGAATATAAAGCACATTTGTGAATTTTACAATAAAAATCATACATCAACTTTCCACGTCCACTATTAGCGATTAAATCATTTTCAAACACATTTCACAGCCTAACACTGTTATTTGCACATATATCTTCACTGAATAACACCGTCAAAATATATAAATTGTCATAATAAATGTCCACCAACATGTCACTTTTCAATCTTAATAGAATATACCTCACAAAACCTCATAGGCTAATTGTGATATACTTAATACTCCATGCAAATTTAATATTCATTTCACTTCGGATGCTCTTTCGATTGCACTATTTTATAAAAACAATTTCATTTCTGGATACCATTTCAAAGTTACGATACGACGTGTCATTCTCACGCACGAGCTTTCTTCATTTATTTATTTGTGAAAAGAATCTAAAACTTGAATAGGAAGTACAAGAAAATAAAAATACCATTAAAAAAACCCCTCAAATTATCCATTCCACACAGATTGAGAATATTGAGTTAAGGAATCACGGTTGAAAATACACTGACTTTGGTCAATTGAAGGATGTCAACATATCAGATGATGTCAACATTTCCTCACTTCAGTCCCATACATTACAAATTGTGTTGGTACGCTCCTACAAGGAGGCAGTACCCTAACACTCAATAAGAACTTTTTGAATGGTGCATCCACACAGTGGAAAGATGTATGCGTGGCGTCATTTTTTAGTTATGCGACATGCGTCCCAACGTTTCACTCCTTCGCTCACTGAATTGAGAATGCCAACAGTAAACCTACAATTTTGCCGCGGACTTGAATCTTGTAAAACTTCCACTCGGGTGATTTTTGTAGCATGACGTAATCGTGTCCAATATGGGCTGTGAATGTATCCACGGAGGGATATCAACATATCTACCTTGTCCTCGTGAAGTCCCATGCATACAAAATGATGTTATTGAGGTTTTCATGAACCCACAGGAATCATAATTTCTTTGGAATTTGAATGTCATATCTTTTGCCCCATGTTGTGCAAAAGTGTTGATGCATGATGAAGTCATATGATAATATTAACTTCAATGTTTAGGGCCCATGTCATGTGACAACGGCATGGGAGTCCCACAAAATATTTTTAAATAGTGTTGGTGCACAGACACAAAATTAGATAATAAGTTCTAGATTATAACTCGATCCGTACATGAGCAATGATTTGGGTACTAATAAAGTGCGTTCACACGAAAAAAGTCGGTAGCCCCACACATGTGAAATGGTGTCGGTACAGCGCTTGGTGGGAGAATTATTTGAATGAAAGTCCCATGCATACAAAATGATGTTATTGAGGTTTTCATGAACCCACAGGAATCATAATTTCTTTGGAATTTGAATGTCATATCTTTTGCCCCATGTTGTGCAAAAGTGTTGATGCATGATGAAGTCATATGATAATATTAACTTCAATGTTTAGGGCCCATGTCATGTGACAACGGCATGGGAGTCCCACAAAATATTTTAAAATAGTGTTGGTGCACAGACACAAAATTAGATAATAAGTTCTAGATTATAACTCGATCCGTACATGAGCAATGATTTGGGTACTAATAAAGTGCGTTCACACGAAAAAAGTCGGTAGCCCCACACATGTGAAATGGTGTCGGTACAGCGCTTGGTGGGAGAATTATTTGAATGCCTGTATTATAGTCCCACAATTAGTGCAAACATTTAATTGGTACTGTCACGCGATGGGAACTTCATGATTCCCATACATGTCAAAGGGCGTGGGCTTCCGGAAAGTCGCGTAAATATTAATATCATAGTCCCACATATGTGGAAATGGCGTTGGTTGGTCACCCCACAATGGGAATAATGCTTTGTAGAAACACATCATGATGAGAATGCGAATATATAAATGTCTGCGATCCACCGCACTTGCGATAATCGCGTTGGTAATACGTTCAGTCCCACGCACGTGCGATTTCATTGGTAATACGATCGGTCATACAACAAGGATGGAATGAATGTTTAATCAATAAACTCTTTTAATAATAAAGCGTTGACGGTGCTGCGTCGAACTGCACGTACGATACACATATTGTCCGCAGATCCGCAATAGCGCCCTTTGCATGTGCCGAGTTACGTGATGAATGCATGGTGAATTCCTTTCCTGGAACTGTGCAATACACAAATTGTCTGCAGAGTTGTAATAGCGCCCTCGTATGTTCCGAGATACGTGATGAATGCATGATTTACGTGTAGTTCCTTTCCTCCTGTCACCGGCTTGAGAAGGGCAGGTAGTGGAGTAGGTTGTGCGGGAAGTTGTGACGTGCGCCCTCTATCATCTCACGTTGTTGCCACAAGTAGAAGAGGCTGACGCCTATAAGTATGGTGACTAGGAGGCGAGACCTGACAAATTAGAAAACATATATGGAAAACAAATAAAGATAAAAGAAAGGTAATAGAAAAGAGCAAGAGACACAAATTGCTAGGCCAAGCAGGAAAACATTGATAAGTTTGAATAGTATCACCCTCACTTACAGTATATGTGAGAATCACAATAGTAATTGACATAAAATAATAAAAGGATAACCCATCAAGGACGATGGCCCACATACTTGTGGTTTGGTAGTCCTACACTTCAGTAATAAGATAACTAGTTACATTGTATATGAAGTGAACAAGTAGAAAGAGCATACAATTCTCTACTTTTGTAGCCCTATTTTGTTACTCTACCTGCTTTCATTATTTTGTATGATTTTTATTGTTGCATAGATCGCTATAATTTAGGAAAATCCTTAAATTGGCAACACAGTCATATTTTCAAAAGAGATTTTGGCATTCAAATTGGCAACTTTGCGGCAAAGTTACTTCATATTTGTCTTAAGTTTTAATAATGTTATATTTTCCACCTTTTTTATGTCATTGAAAGGTAGAAACAAATTTGGAGATGCCAATTTGTTGAGGGAAATAATAATCAATTTTGCCCTGAAATAGCTCTCGTCCTTGATGGGATAACAGAAGAGCACTCACTTTGTTTGGACGAGGGGCGAGACTAGGTTGATGGCATTGGAAAAGATGACAAGAATGACGGCGAGGACGAGGAGGATGACGTTGATCAGCTTGGATAGGAGCGCCCTGGCGTTGGCGTTCTCGTAGCCTTCTAACGTGATCACCTGCTGGTGCTGCTGAGCTAGCTCAATCTTGGATATCTGGACAAAAAAAAGGAGAATCAAAAAGAAGAGAAATATAAGAATCTAGATCATAACATTCTGTTATTGTCAGTTTGAAAATCTTCCTTGTTGGAGCCTCTCACATGACTTACATAAAATTGTTCTGGCCCAGCATCAATATTTACTGGCCTCTGGCAAGAACTAGTCTCAAGCCTTTTAGTTTTCAGTTCGGACTCTGAATTTGTTAAGGTGGGTTCTTTCGAGCGTGCTCAGCAGAATGTTTTGGAACTTAGTTCTTGTTTTCAATTGCTCTTGGACTGAGCCCCAAAATAATATTCTTATAAATGAAAGGTAACATCTTTAGTAGTCCATTCCATCAACAAGTTCAGAAAAATATGTTTCCAGAAAGAAAAAAAAAAATTGGAAAATGCATCACCATACCACAACATGTGGATATGGGTCTGCGTGTACGCGTGAATAGAATTGGCACACTCGCAAATGTTTGGCGAGTACGGAACCAGGAAATAATAGTGGTTCCGTAAGTGGTGGTAATGAATTGCATTGTTTATTAATTACACAACCCTTTGCAAAATGTTGAGTATCTATTTGATATCACAAACGGGTACCAAAACTTATAAACTATGTGTTGTTCTTTGCCTGGTGGTCCCCTTTAATCATTGTTCACGACAAGCCTTACATTAAACCAACCATCAAACAACTCGATCTGAATCATTAAATTAAATTACCTCACACTAGTTTGACACGGCTACTCCTCTCATCTAGCCTATCTAGGACCAAGCGTAGTTCTTGCTTTAACTTGCTCGCAGTGAGCAACATTAACCAACTCAATCTGAATCATTAAATTGACCCTTTACAGTAAAAATTCTCACCCTAGTTTGACACTGCTCAACAGATTCGATGTAATCTCTACTCCTCTCCTCCATGCGGTATTCCAGCCTCTCTTGGACCGAGCCGAGTTCTTGTTGTAGATTGCTCATCGCGTGGGTGTGCAGGTCCGTTAGGTCCGTCAGTTGTTCCTCTAGACGTTCCGCGCGGTACCGCTCTTCTTGAAACGACTGGCTATAGTACTGTAGTTGATGCTGCAGCTGGTTCTGTAGTGGGAAGTTAGAATCAAAGATAGGATCAGAGATAGAATCAATGTGTTGTTGATGGAACAACTCCACTGAAATGACATTTGATCAATCACTAAAAATACATTTATGAACAGCAAGGTCCATTGGGTCTATCAGCCATTCCTCTAGACGCTCCGCACAATACCGCTCTCCCTGCAACGACTGGCTATAGTTCTGTAGTTGATGCTGTAGCTGGTTCTGTGGTGGGAAATTAGATTCAAAGATAGGATCAGAGATAGAATCAATGTGTTGATAGAACATCCCTACTGAAATGATAATAGGACCAAACGCTAAAAATACAATTATGAAAGGTCTGTCAATCGTTCTTCTAGACGCTCCGCACGATTCTGCTCTTCTTGTAGCGACTGGCTATAGTACTGTAGTTGATGCTCTAGCTGGTTCTGTAGTGGGAAAGGTAAGGTTGTTAGGTCCATCAACTGTTCTTCTAGATGCTCTGCACAGTGCACGGTACCGCTCTTCTTGCAACGACTGGCTATAGTACTGTAGTCGATGCTGTAGCTGGTTCTGTGGTGGGAAATTAGAATCAAAGATAGGATCAGAGATATAATCAAAGATAGGATCATAGATGGAATCAATATGTTGTTGACTGACCAACCCCATTGAAATGACATGAAACATGCACAATATTGCTCTTCCTGCAATGACTGGCTGTAGTACTGTAGTTGATGCAGGTTCTATGGTTGAAAGATAGAATCAACGATAGGATCAAAGATAGGATCAAAGATAGGATCAAAGATAGGATCAAAGATAGGATCAAAGATCGGATCAAAGATAGAATTAATGTCTTGGCAGAACAACCTCACCTAAAAGGACATGGGACCAATCGCTAAAAATAGAGTTATGATTGTGAATCTAGTAATTTTACCTGTAGATCTTCAATGTTCTGTTGCAGTCTACTCTGCGAAGCAGTCAGCTCTTGGACGGTGCGCTGTAGTTTGTTGACGGCCCCAGCGAGGGGGTGCTCCACGTCATCGTCGCCTAGCAACGGGTGTCCGTTCTGCCCTGACCCTGACGTCAGGCTGTACGTCTCCTCCCCATCGCTCACAGACTTTGGTCTGAGGAAGGGAGAAATTATATATGAAACGTTGACGAAATACTATAAAAGTGGATATCATTTTTTGAATTTTATTAAAGGAGTTCACAAAAAACATACATGTACATGACTTGTATAGAGAAGAAAAGTTGAACTTGGCTAGATTTGAACCAGTAACCTCCTAATTAAGGTGCTCTACCAACTGACCACAGCTCAGTCAATACAAACATGGGGGGCATAGGGCAATTTAGACCCGGAAAATCATAAAAGAGTCCCTGTAATTTGGCAGGTTTTATGTTCGCTTGGTCTAGACTCAGTTGGTCTACAACTCATTTGGTCTACTACCTGATGCCTCTAAATTCAATTTCCCAAACAACTCCAAACACAATCCCTAACCCAAAACCTAACCCTAACTCTAATCCACACCCCTAACCCTAATCATAATCCATAATTATAATCATAAGCCCCCAAATTTATAATTTTCTAGTAGACCAAATGGCTGTAGACCAATCGGCAAGTTACCATTTGGCACAGAGTTCTATGTAAAACAATGTAATGTCAATTTGTATGTAGGCAAGCATGAAAAGTAATCCCAGAAATTTGAATTTTTAATTTCCCACAAAGCTCTAGTTTAGCAGCCTCCCTAATTTGTTGCTGCTAGTCGGAAAGCAGGAAAAGTGAAACTGAACAACGACGATTGTAACGATTGCTATCAAACTACTAAACTACTATTGGCTGAGGTACTCAAATCACATACAAGGGATCTATTTATTGTCCAAATCTTCAGAACTATACTTGAAAATATAGTGGTTCTCTCATTCGAGTCCACAAGTTCCGAGTCCGAGTCCCCAACGAAATAGCATGTTCCCATATGTTTTACATAGGGACTCGGCTCCGAGTCCGAGTCACGAGACCATCAGAAGCGAGTCCGAGTCCGGACTCGACTACAGCACTGTCTCTCATACCTTGTTGTATTTGTATTAATGATATAAGCATGAAACAGGTTTCGGTATTTCCATTTCGTTAAAAGGATATTTATGATTGAAGTGTTCAGATTTGTAACTATCCACTGGATTGTTAAAACCGTGTACAAAGTCAGTTCAACGAGTTAGTGATATCACTTTGCATTTTCCCTCATTTCTCTTCCATATAGCATCCATTTAATCTGAAATTGTCACACATTACTTTATGGACAAATCAGATCACAAAATACACATTTTATCAACCATTCATCCCTTTTTGCCAATCTCAGTAAAGTTACTAGTTCACTTTAAGTAAATACTTACAATGCCTCTGCTGGCAATGGTGTAAACCAGCTACTTTTCGATTTTTGGTTGACAGAGTTTTGATCATCATCGTCATCTGAAAGAGAAGAACATATAAAGTTGTTCATTAAAATTAAACAAGTGTACAGTATTTGGAGATATAAATTACACCAACTTTGTACATGTATGTACATGTATGTGTTCTATTATTGTACTAAAATATCCCTGAAATGACTTGATCATATCTTTCCCATTCAGTAAACAAAGTCCAATAAGATTCCATACAAAAGGGTTAAGGATATATTATCATGGTACAATAAGTATACTGTTTCAGTGCCATATCATGGTCGGACTGATGGGGGGGGGGGGATGATACTCTTATGTATTTCTTTTATATTTTGTAAAGGATTTCCCCTCATGTTTTTTCATTGTCCCCCCCCCCCCCCCCCCATTGCTGTATAAAACAAAACAAAACAAAAATCCTGAAATGGTTAAAAGGTTATCACTGCTTTTTCCATAAAACAGTAGGAGAGAACCATAAAACACACTGATATTATCACTCATTGAACACAGTATAGAAGAACCATGAATGCCAATGACAAGATAACTTATTGAATGAAGAGATAACACACTTGTATACATGTCATAAACCATTTAATGATAAACAAAGCACAAAAGCCAAGTCCATAAAAAAAAAACAGTCAAAACATTGCTTCTATGTATCAAACCATTCCCCCATTTCAGCTTTTACGACCAGATAAAATGCAAAGTATTTGAGTTTGATAGTGAATCTATCATTAGGCAAACCAAAAAGCGTTCACAGCATACAACGAACACTCGGAGAACGAAGTGAAGAGGTGCAAGTAATTTGTATAATTGGTGCATTTTTTCTTCTTCCAGTAACTAATACAGAAAAAATCAAAGGTTTGGGTTTCGGAATCCTTCACATTTGGCCTATGATTTAAAATTCAGAATTAATACAATTTTTAAATTTTGTTAAAAATACATATTTGACAACTTTTGTTCAGTATTACGGACCTTCCATCTATATCACACACCCAGAGAAAGCATCATTGCGTAGAAATATTTAATAAATACTTACTTATACTATCTAAATTATCCGCACTTCCAAATTTGTTTTTGAATTTGCTGGCGAATTCCTTGGGTTTCGCTACCATTGCACTGCAGAAGAGAAAAATGAAATAAGGGAAATGGAAAAACAAATATTACTGAAAAATGGGTTTGATATATTAGAAAAATGGGGGAAAATAGAGATAAAAAATCGTGCTTGATATAATACTAAATGTGGATGTATACTGACTGTTCTTTGATGTTTATATCAATCAAAGCAGAAGGGGAAATTTGTGATTTTGATTATTATGGAAAATATGTCAAATAGAGAAAAAGGTACAAAAAACATGCAAGCTTTGTTTTCTTGCACATTCCTAGCTCTTTGTAATATTCTTTGAGATAATTGGGGCCAGTCCTGAACAACTTATTAAGGTTCAAAATAAATTTCAACTGCATCTTCTCCTAAATACTTAACCATTTTTGTTTTCAAAAAAGATTTTTAGACCCCACAGGAAATTAAGTTTTGAAAAATGTCCTGAACCCGCATTCAATTCTTTGCATATATGAATATTTATATTATTTTTAATATGCTATTGGTTATGAATACATGTATTCTAAACTTGCATGGATACTGATTTCCGGAATAAACAGGCCTAAAAAAACCAAAAACTAATTAATATAAATAACAATAGTGGGCAAGAAACAGATGTACCGTATTTGCCGGTGTATAAACCGCACCTGTGTATTAACCGCACCCCCATTTAAACAAAATTTTAAAATTTTAAAAATTGAAAAAAGTGCGGTTAATACGGTATTAACCGCACCCGTGTATTAACCGCACCCCCTTTTTTTTCTTCTTTTTTTTGGAAAAAAGGTGCGGTTAATACACCAGCAAATACGGTATACATATTGCACACTAAAAAGGAGCATCTTCTCAAATACATGTATCAACAAAACAACAATATTGCCAGTTATCTGCTATATACACGAATAGCTAATTCTACAAGCCTCAAATATACACATGTAGGCAGTCTCAAGGTCTGTACTAAAAACAAAGTGTTTGTGAGCCATTTATAGATTTAGCTATTACATGTATATTTATAGCAAATTGCTAACAGTCTACAAAATCGGGACAGTTGAGTGATCTAAAAACAAATTGTTATGCTAATGAAGCCATTGTATTTATATCCATCGTATTTACGAGGGGCGTTCAATAAGTTCATAGCCCAACCTTGAAGGAGTCAAGGTGCAACATCGATTAATATATACAGGTGTTCTTTCATCCATATAATACTGATGTACAGCCAAGAGCTTTTCGGAATTTTTCCTGAGGGCCTCAAGGGCCTCCTTGAAGATGTCTCTTAAAGACCTCTCAAAAACTTACATATTGGCAGATTTTGTCTCATTATCCTCCTGAAAATCACAATCTTGGGATTGTTTCTTCATATGTCAGAAGAGATCTAACGATACCAGGTTTGGGGGATAAGGAGGAATCATCAACAAACCAATCCCGCCGTTATTAGCTTTTCAAAAGTCACCTGGCTCTTGTGAGCAAGCACATTGTCATCGAGCAGCAATTGCTCTCAACAACTTGCATTGCTTCATTTTCCAACATTTTGCAAGTGACTTTTATTGGACATTGCATCAATAAAAGCCTGTCTAGATCAGAAAAAGAATACAACTGACCTGGCTTTGCACCACTGACCATGTGAAGGATGCAACATTGCATACACAACATTAGGTAACCCAACTTCCTGCTCCTTCATGGTTGGGCTATGAACTTATTGAACGCCCCTCATATATCCATCATATTTATAGCAAATTGTTAACAATCCATTTTGAAATCAGGACAGTCAAGTGATCTAAAAACAAATTGTTTATGCTAATGTGTGTCGTTATAAGCGTGTTATGAAGAAGCAAGTTACTAAATATAGAAAATGCAAGTGGTAATGAGGCGCTATTGAAAGATTGCTATGAAGAAAACAAGCCTATAAAGAGAGTTACATGTAAATTCACCTTGTCAGCGTACTCTGCTAAATATGTATTCATATTTATAATAACAACAATAATCAACAAACCTATTAATAGTGTCAAGTGATGTGCACGAGCAGGAATTCTGACAACAAACTCATTTCAATTATGATATTAATTTAGTGTTCGGGAGAAATCCTGCCTCTGAACACTCTCCAGTTAAAAGTTCACAATCACAATCAGTATGTACTCCAGGGTAGGAAATATATGGGGGCCGAGGGCGATTTTGCCCCCTAATTTTCAAAATAGCCCCCTGACTAAATCAGTAGGTAGCCCCTAAAATTACCATAGGGTATTATGTGAAATATATTGTGATGTCCATCAGATTGAAAAAGTAGCCCCCTAAAATTAAAAATTAATTCCTGCATTTATGTACTCGTATGAATGTCAACAAAATACATGGGGGTTTGGGGTGATATATTCCCAGAAATCCTAAAAGAGCTAGTCCCCAAATCATAAAACAGCTCCTGGTAATTCATACAAAGTTCAATATTAATTAGCCGCTGAAAACTAAATTTTATTTTACCCTTATTAGTACATGAATGAGGAAGTATCATTTTTAAAACATGTACATCTTCACTTCGACTACAATATACAAGCACAAAATAATATATATATGCATCTAGGCCTACTGTGTTTTGAAATCATCTAAAACTGTTGTATGAGATGTTTACAATTTTTAATTAGATTTACTGTACATTATAATGTCTAAAACACCATCTATTAAAGTGGTTCAATTAACTCACATACTCCCTAAACAAGTACACAGTCATGTACACATACATGTAGGTACACATATAATCGTCACAACCACAAATAACAGAGGAATTACCGGACAAAATCAATTTTTCTACCATTCTCATATTAAACAGTGGACAAACCATTTTGTAGCCAGTGAACAACTAACTTTTTGCATGACATACCCATCATTTTGTTTGTATTTAACAATTATACTGTTACAAACAACACATTATGTGCAGACTTGTTTCACGGTAATACAAATAGCAAGTTCTGGGCCCCATTGCAGAAAGAGATGCAATCGATGGTAAAGTTGCAATCAATTGCAAGTCAGAAAATTTGTGCATTTCAACCAATCAGATTTGTCTAGCATTTAGTCACATGATCCGACTTACAATTAATTGCAACTTAACAATCGATTGCATCTCTTTCTGCAACGGGGCCCAGATCCCATGTGAAAAACAAAAAAAACAATGGCAATAAAACATAATACTTTAGATAGAAAGGAGAGAAGAAGGCTAATTCATACAAACAGAAAGCTTACACTTGTATAATTATGACCAGCTCAATATCAACAACAGTTTCAGATTTCCAGGATGTTAAATATGTACAGGAACCAACAAGTCATTTAATCTAGCAAACTACAACACAAGTGCATGGGACATAGTAACCCCGGATCTTCAAGATTACCAAGGGAATCATAATCTTTGATTTATTTTCAGGATTTCTAAAAAATATAATAATAATAATAATAATAAAGTATTATTATTTCTTCTTACAAACAACAGGTGTTTGTAAAGAACTTCCCAACATATTTTTGTTTATATAAATCACTTAAATGAAAGATTCCCCTAAAAATTGAAATTAAAGTACTTTGAACCCACTCCCTTCAAGTCTCCCTTCAAATCCCCATAGACTTTGTACACATCCCACCCAGTTCCCGTAGTCAATCCTTCCATTTTGTTACCAAACACGCATTCTAATGTTGTGCTACCCAATTTCTAGGGGGTGTTTCACAAAGATCCTAAGTTGAACTTAACTCCAAGTTGGACTTAAAACTTATGGTAAGCCATTTGAAGCCTTAAAATAAAATACATTAAAAAGCAAAAGAGCTAGTGTTTTGAATAGACTTTCATAAATTTTACATGAAGAACATGACATTTCCTTGATAATAGAAAAATATGAGTGGTTTAAAACAACACTTTATGCCTTTTAAAAGGACTTTTACAATGTTTTTTCAAAGAAACTAATGGCTTTTCTTCCTGTTTAAGTCCAACGTATAGTTAGGTTCAACTTGGGATCTTTGTGAAACACCCCCCAGTATGTTATGGGTCAGTAGCATCACAAAACAAATCATCTGTGCGCAAGAGCAGTAAATTGCCACTTATTTATAAACTAGTTGCCATTTTGCTTTCAGTTTCAGGTAACCCAAACCAAAATAAAGGGTGTTGTTAAAGCCCTCGTCACATATCACCGGATAGCATTAACGGACGCCCAACGGAGAGCAACATTTTCAATACGTTTGTCTCTGTTCGTATGTGTTTCTTGTCTTGTCTGTTTTTTTTTGTCAGACGATGTACGTTGTTCTATACAGATTTGTGCATGAAGCAATGGAGAAGACTTTCACCACCGGATAATTTGATTTCGCAAATTGTCTTATCCGTCGGGCATCCGTTTACGATATTCGGTGATATGGGACAACACCTTTAAGTGAGTGACATTTTGTAGGGAAACAATCTCTCGACATCATAGCTTACAGTTGACAAGTGTTTCAAAAGCAGCACATAAAACACGAGTGAATAGGAAGTTCTGACGCTTAGATGTATTCTAACATGTATCTATAGGTAGTGTCTGCTTGGTTTTTAGACTCTTGCAATCAGGGCCCGTTTCATACAACTTTTCAAATATTTGTAGGTGTCCAATTATGGCAACTACTATGGCAACAGCCAATCAGCATCAAGCATTACAGCTGTTGCCATGGTAGTTACAACAATTGGACACTAACAACAATTGGAAAAGTTTTATGAAACAGCTGGGGCCCTGATCTAAACTAAACTACAAGACAGTAATATCATATAGAGCACACATACTTGAAGAGTGACTTCAAACTAAAAACACATTATTCATTGCAAACAATTTAAGAGTTTTAGGAAAAAGCAAACTAGTGATATATTATGTATCATTCATTATTGATCACAGTTGATAGCTTCTGTACAGAGTATTATATTGACCATTATGTTGATGATGATGATGATGATGGTGGTAATGGTGATGGTGGTGATGATAATGATGCTGATGTTAATGATGATGATGATGATGATGATGACGATGACGACAATGGCAATGACAATGATGATGATGATGACAGTACGTAGTATGCTGCAGTTGCTAATTGCTACTATTTGTACAAATCATTATGTTTTATAATTATTTTATTAGTAGTTTTATCACAAAGATATTTTCTTGTGAGCTTGAGTGCATGTGTGCAATATTAATTTATGGTACACATATATTTCAAGCATGACATTGCAGAACTCTACATGGCAAACATCATGTGAAATACAAGTATTTCTAATCAAACACAAGCATTATACACACACACATATACAGATACCGTATATCTCAGTTCTTTTAAAAAGGCATAAAGTTTGATAAAATCAGTTATATTTGTTATTATCAAGGAGCCTCATAATAATATATACTTTTTGGGTGGAAGTATCAAATACTTGTATATTGAATATGTTTTATTCCAAGACTACAAATGGCTTTCCATAGCTGTTAGGTCCAACTTAGAGTTAAGTTCATCTTTGTGTACACCCCCTGGAATACTGCACTTCCTTCTAATCAATATTGTGTAATCTTCCTGAATCTTCCTGAGCTCTAGCTGTCATAAAGCTACCCAAACACACAGATACATGTATGTTCACAAACATACACACACACAAACATACAAAGACAGTGTGTGATCGAAGCTTACGTAGGGTGCTACATATAAAGCTTCTGACCAGGGTAAATTCAAGTCAAGATTTTGAAAAATATTTGTAGTAAAACAAAAAATAGTCTGCCTACGGTAATCGTGCAAGCAAAATCTGCAAAACAATTCAAATCAACTCTAAAACTATTTGAGCAAGTGAATCTTTCTTCACTGACAGCAAGTGGTTTATCTTTTCCCGCTTTTCATAAATTAACTTTTAAGAACGGGCCAATGTCCGACAACAATATTATGTAACACCCTTGATTACAATACATAATAGCCCGGTCACATATCAACGGATTGCGCAAACGGATGTCAAACGGAGAGCTAAATTTTCCATCCGTTCTATACGTTTCTTGTCCGTTCCTTGTCCGGTGATGTACGTTGTTCTATGTTTTGTACATGAAGCAATGGCGACGACTCTCATCACCGGATAATTTAATTTCGCAAATTGTCTATTCGTTGGGCATACGTTTCCGATATCCGTTGATATCTGACCGGGCCATAAACAATGTGGCAACTAATATTATGGCTGTGTGACTACTGCAGGAACAATTAATGCGTGATAGCAGAAGTTACAATGAACGACAACAAAAACTACTGTACAATGACACGCACCTTGCGGCAGTATGAGTGAATTCGGAAAGGCCCGATATTCTTTCGCCAATCTTATCGGCGACCCCTCTGGTGGCGACACCAACAAGAAAAAACAATATAGAAGTCAAAACAGGGCTCGACACTATAGCACTCGCCCTATTGCCCGGGGCAAGTAAAATTTCATAAATGGCCTAGTTTGGTTGCCCGATTGGGCAAAGAAACCTTTGGTTAACTATGAGAGAATAATGTAATTCCGTAGGTTAAAATCTCATCTGGAAGTAAGCAGGCAAGTAAACTTTGTGTTTGGGCAAGTACAATTTGAAAAGTTATATTTTTACTTGCCCGAATGGGACAGTAAGGAAATAAGTTAGTGTAGAGGTTTATTCAAAACAATGCTAGAAATTAACTTTCTTTTGCCTTGTCCGTGGGGCAAGTAATAAACATGATTTGTACAATTTTAGTTTAACCCATCAAGGACGGAGTCCCACATATTTGTGGGTTGGTAGTCCTACACTTCAGGAAGAAGATACAAAGTTATATGAAGTATACAAGGAGAAAGAGCATACATTTCTCTATTTTTAGAGCCCTACTTTGTTACTCTACCTGCTTTAGTTATTTTTTAACGATTTGTATTATTACGTAAATCGCTATAATTTAGCAAAAGCTTAAATTGGCAACACATTGTGATATTTTAAAAACAGATTTCGGCGTTCAAATTGGCAATTTTGCGGCAAAGTCACTTCATATTTGTCTTAAATTGTCATTACTAAGTATTTTCCACCAATTTTTATGTTATTAAAAGGTAGAACAAAATTAGGAGTTGCCAATTTGTAGAGGAAAACAATGATCAATTTAGCCTTAAAACAGCTCTCGTCCTTGATGGGTAATACATGAATCCTGAATGTGGTGGCCCCAAACAAAGAAAAACATGAACAATTATTTAGAATTTGGTTGTCCATTTGGGCAAGTAGAATTTAGCACTGATTTCATTTCAGTGGCCCGATGATAATTTTGAGTGGCCCCGGGCCAGAGGGCCTGTGCTAATTTCAAGCATGGGTCAAAATGACAAAACAGATGACAAACGATGATAATAATAACCCTAGCCCTAAATGTATTAGCACAAACTTTATAGTTGAGCAAAATTGGGACACAACAAAATGTTTCATCATACTTTAGAGTGATCCATGACTTCATAAGACTTTTTCTAAAACTAAAAGTTATATTGGAGAATTCAATCATATACCAGTAATTCTTCTGAATGATATCAGTTTGATAGTTTCATTGAAAAAAGAAAGCAAGGTACAAAAGAAATGTGAAAGCTCCAAGTGAATTTGACTGAATTTGACAAAGTAAATGGACCACTTTAGTTGAATAACAGTTGTTGAAAGGATGTAATTAACCACATGTAAAAACAAGTTGAGCGAACCAAATGATTCATCCTGCCTTCTTGAATAACAAATTCATGTTCATGAATGGAAACGCACAATTCAAAACAAGTAAAAGAAAAGAATGATATACTGCACATTTATTAAGGGTTTTTTTTTACAACAAATGCTCACGATGCGACGACGAAGATCCACACAAAAATCATGGTTCACCAAAATAATTTGTTTTGTATGATGATGCTGATATGACACAAGACTGCTATTAAAAAATAATGTCAACAGAAATGAACTACACTGATCCAAATGAAAAACTCCATTATGATGCCATGCTATTTAAAGCCAGAAGGTTATAAGTGACAGATTGTAACTTTGAACATTGGGGGTAAATTATGTAAATGTGACATACATGTACATGTGACTGTCCAACCAATTTCAACACAAGATCATTTGTGACCGGCTATAGCAAAACCCTGCACTTTTCGGTAAAAATCAAAATGTAGGTATTCATACCATTAGAAAGGCATCATCACAAGCTTTCATTTGATGCTTTGGTCTAAAAAATTCGGCAATAATTGGCAAGAATATGATTGTTTCAATTTTACAATCATAAGTCTTTTACACACATTATGTGAACTTAAAATGCCCATTTCTTCAAAACATAAATTACCGACAAGTGCAGGGTTTTGCTATAGCGGGTCACATCTATTAGCCTTCAGAATGAGATTTCTCAGTCATTCTTTTCTCTCTGATCTGTTTTGGTTAATATTTTCATAGAAATGAGCGTTTTCAACTTACCCTGAAAACCCTGTAATTCCTTCTCGTATATTATCCCGTACACCTCTGTGAGAGAGAAAAAAATGTAATGAAGAAACAAATGTAATATGGGTAAATAATCACAGTCAACATCCTCTAGAGATATTTTCATTAAAAAGGACTAAAAAAAACCCTCCATCCAGGGAGGTGTTGCATAAAGAGTTGCGATCGATCGCAAGTCAGAAAATACGCGCATTTGAACCAATCAGATTTGCCCATTTAGGTGCATTCTGTGACTTGCGATTGATCGCAACTCTTTATGCAACACCCCCCTGGTCCATTGTCTCAATCATCATAGTGTTACATAAAACTTGGGCAATAAATCTGCCTGTACAGGCTTTTGAATGGTTGGTGTGATTTCAATTTAAATCTAGTGAAGTCATGATTTTACTGTCAACTACATGTACATAGACATATATTTACAAAGTAGTACTCTTTGTTGTATCAAATTTGTTGTTGCTTTCAGTTAAATGAAGAAGAAAAAAATGTGACTTTCTGTTTGGTGAAATAACATGTTACATTGTTAATTTTTGGTATTGGGGAGCGATGTCTCCAAGTGCACCGGGATTCAAAGTTCGATCAATAAGGAAACACCTTTGCAAATCTATAATGAGTAATTAACGGAGTGGTGATCGCTACAAAAACATAATAATTAGTAAAGAAGACTGAATAAACAGTTATAATGGACTTTGATTGTAGAGTCTACATGATTTGGCCTAGTGCAGAGGTGTAGTACACTCATGCCATGCACAATTCAGTGAACCACCATTAACAAAAAATATCAGAAAAGGTGAAAGAACTTTTTAAATCTGATCCATTTATGTAAATCGATCTAAAAGTTTGCAGAAATTGTTTCCGTCAGTTGACTACGTGTCAAGATATTTCCACGAAAGGTTGGGACAGTTTTTGCAATATTTCTCCCTTTTATTTAATTTTAAGCTTCATTCAGACGTGTATTTCACTGGTGTACTCTGTCAAGCCGCATCTTTCTTTAGTTATCGCCCTTCCTACAAAAGAATGTAAATACCGAAGACAAAACCCATGAATTTCTAGATTTTTAAATTACCAAAGAGTTCATACGCGACCTACCAAGTCCATAAGGTAATACATGACATACAGTCAAACCTGTCTTAGCAGCCACCTGTCTAGAGCAACTAACCTGCCTATAGGGGCCACCAAACATGATCCCCTGCAGAGGAAAACAATGTTATGGAACATGTCTATAGGGGTCACCTGTCTACAGTGGCCACTTTTCTTTTTTCTTAGGAGGTAACTACATGTACATGTATATACACAGGTTTGACTGTAACCGGGCTCTCGTGGGCATTCTTAAAGGGGAATTAACCCTTATCCTTTTGACTTACTGGATGTGATAAGAGCATAACTCTTGTCATTTCTAGTCACTTATTTCCTCATGAATATTCCCAATAATGAAAATAATCAATATTGTATGGCCCACTGTCGTCTGCTTTCAATGCCAACAGGAGGCGGCCATTTCTTCAAATTCTCGCAGTGAAATGACGTGTCAGGCGGAGAACACAATAGCGGGTTACGATAATGCTATTGTGTCCTCCGCCTGCCACGTCATTTCACCGCGAGTAGTTGAAGAAATGGCCGCCTCCTATGGGCATTGAAAGCAGACGACAGTGGTCCATAAAATATTGATTCTTTTTGTAATCGGGAATATTCATGAGGAAAAAAGTGACTAGCAATGATAGTAGTTATACTCTCATCACATCCAGTAAGTCAAAAGGATAAAGGTTAATTCCCCTTTAAACTTGATCTGCATAATATATGTAAATTAGCACTGAAAACCCCAATGTCTTTCTATGCAAAGTACTCTCAATGGGTTAACGCTATGACATGTATTTAAACCCCCTTGTGGTTAGCTGTTCTATCACATGTACAGGCATTTGGCACTGCATGATCACATGACAAGTCATATGATGGGTCACATAACTTCCTGTTGCAAGACAGCTAATATTTCCTCTTGGCACTTTAACATTTAAACACAAAATTTTCCATAGCGAAAATAAGCACAAACTTTCCACACCCAAACTAATATTACTATATTATATACAAAAACTAGATGGATCTTCGATTGCGCGCAATCGAAAATTATGCCTCCGCTATCACGCGATTTTAATATCAAGCCCAAATTAACATGCACTGATTTAATTTTTACAAATATTTTTCATATATTTTGAGTCCTGTGACCTTGACCATATGACCCCAATCTTTGATGGCTCCCTAAAAAACATTCAGGTACCAAGTTTGATTGAAATCTGACATTTAGTTCTTGAGATTTTGGCATTACAAGCTATTTTCGCATACATATTGAGTCCTGTGACCTTGACCTTTGACCTCATGACCCCCCAAATCTAATCAGATCAGTGGCACCCCGATATGTACACTCATACCAAGTTTGAAATTGATCTGTCAACCGGTTCTTGAGATATCGCAAGAACAAGGCATTTTTGCACATACATTGAGTGCTGTGACCTTGACCTTTGACCTCATGAACCCCAAAATCTAATCAGATCATTGCCACCCCAATATCTACACTAATACCAAGTTTGAATTTGATCCGTCAACCAGTTCTTGAGATATCGCGAGAACGAGGCATTTTTGCATATATATTGAGTCCTGTGACCTTGACCTTTGACCTCATGACCCCTAAAATCTAATCAGATCATTGTCACCCCAATATGTACACTCATACCAAGTTTGAAATTGATCCGTCAACTGGTTCTTGATATATCGCGAGAACGAAAACGGGACGGACGGACGTACGTACGGACGGACGTACGTACGGACGGACGGACGGACGGACGGACGGACGGACAACCCGAAAACATAATGCCTCCGGCCACTTCGTTGGCGGAGGCATAAAAATGTTTTCTTTCTAATTTTCTGTATGTGACAGCCAAAGCAAAGCAAAATCAACAAATTATTTCTTTGTTTATGAAGGGAAACAAAAGTAAATATTCAGTTGTACGATTCTGTCTCATAGTATTAAGGAGGAGGAGGGGTGTATGAAATCTACAGTATGTTCAAACACATGCAGCTATTATTATTATATGATTTCCATAAAACTGTCATTATAATAAGGCTCCTAGTCCAGGACTAGGGAGAAACTGGACCAAGACTTACTTCAGACCCTGATGCATCCCCTGTAGGACCTCCTTGGGCTTCCGTGGTCCCGCCGCGCCCGAGTTCACGATTTCAAGCAGCCTCCGCTGGTAATTCTCCAGCTTCTTCTGCAAATTGGCAATGTTTGTGTTTGTGCGAAGGTTCTTTTTCTCAAAGACATTCTTTATTCTAGAGATCTGAGCCTTGTCGGCGTTCTCAGCAACAGCAAGATATTCCATTACATTATCTGGGAAATAAGAACAAAAGTAAAAAATAAAATAATTATTCTTGTCATTTAATATGCACTTTATATGTATGTTCCCAAGAATGACTATTGTTCATATCTTTTAAAAAAAAGTGTATATTTTCCAAATCTGCAACTTGTTGCCATTCTCGGAAACATCAAGATATTCCTTTAATTTATCTGGATGTTTTAACAGAAACGAGAATAAAAGAAAACTGTTGTCATTTACGTATGTACCAAGAATGATATGAAAGGATACATGTAGTTTTTCTTATCTTTTCCATGCCATTCTGGGCCACGATGATTTCATTTAAATGTTAAATATAAACTTGCTGGACTGGGCAACTTTCTATTACCAAATTTCCAATGTTTTTCTTTGTTTTATGTGCACCTGATCCTGGTATTTGGCCAGCAAATTTGAAGAAAAAAAAACCCACTTAAGTTTACTTGCCCGACAGTGCATTTAGGGGGAAAACTAAGTGAATTTCAAGCACTGCATATCAGTATGACAGAATCACACTATATTCTGAAGTTGACCCACTATCTCTCTGCTTGATGACTAATACGCAGATTATCACACAGACCCGACAAATAATTCAGTGACCTCAAAATTATAAATGCACTATAAAGCGAGACACTCCCGAGCCCTCATCCACACATCATCTTGTCTGACCCCAAAGCCTCCATACAGCGCTGATGTGTAATCGCCCATGGGAAAATTAAAGGGATCTATTAACTTTGTTGACATCTGCAAAGAGTGATGTATGGTTGATATAATGTGTATTTTTGTGATCTGACATAATAATAATAATAACTTTTATTTATATAGCGCTATTCCCGTGGGGATCATAGCGCTTTACACGATTATTATTACCCCAGTCAACGGATACACATTGCAATCATTCCTGCACATTAAGTGCACATTTTCCACTCCCTAGGGAGTATTCCAGCAAGTCGCCTATTAGGCGCACACAGTGCTAAGGAAACACGTTCCCATCCTTCCGGGTCCCCATTTATACACCTGGGTAGAGAGCAGCAATTGTGGATAAATTGTCTTGCTGGACAAACGCAGTGTGCGGGGTTCGAACTCGGGATCCCACGCATCGGAGAGCGCGCGCTCTACCAATCCTGCCATACAACAAGATATGAAGAGAACCACTAGAGTTCTTGTAGATAATTTGGACAATGGTACTAGATCACTTTAAAGGTACAAGCCAAATGCTGGCATTTGCCCACTGTTACTGATAAGTGCATTGATCATTCCTGTCACTTCTAGGCATACATGTATATTTCCTCTTAGGCATCATTAATAATGGAAATAGAAATGGGAATAGACCAATGTCATCTGTTTTGAATAACCACTGGAGGCTGCCATTTTTCCAATGTATAATCGCATGAAACATCATCTGTGCATGCGCTTATAAACAAAGTGGGTTACGTAACCACTGACATAGCAGCAGACTCTAACAGCGGTTTCTTAACCGGCTTTGGTTAGGGCATGCTGAGATGACGTTGTTTCATACAGTACCGTTTGAAAACATGGAAGCCCCCATTGGTCAGTCAAAACACATGACAGTGGTTCCAAAATCAATGTTTCCATTACCTAATAGTGACTAGACTAGAAGTGACAGGATTTATGCACTTATCAGTAACATTAAGCAAAAATGCACATAACATAACAAATAAAATGTATTGACCATCTTTAGCTTCTTATTCTTCCTCGATGCATTTCCTGGTTTGTTACCAGTGCCTTTGTGCAACAAGGGCACTTGTTAAGACAGTGGGCCCCTTTGCACAACATGAAAAAGACCTCACAAACTCACTATCTTTGGTCTTTTGCTCAGCCTTTATGAGTTTCTTGGTTCGTTCTGTCTTGAAGAGATAGTGCTCCATAAAGGCTTTGGTCTGTGCTGGGTAAGGGGTCCCGCAGAAGCCTTTTTGCAACATGGGCAATTGTAATGGTAATCTTATGGACCCCTTTGCACAACATAAACATATAAAATAAATCCCATCTCTGGCCTATTGTGTTCCTAAATTTGTTAACTGTCCTATTGTGCAACATGGACCATTGTTAAGAGAATGGGCCCCTTTGCACAACATAAGAAATGTGCCCAAACTCACCATCTTTGGTCTTCTGCTCAGCCTTGATGAGTTCCTTGGTTCGTTCTATCTTGAAGAGATAGTGCTCCATAAGGGCTTTGGTCCGTGTGGGGTCGGGGGTCGCACAGAAGCCTTTTAGCAACATGGGCAATTGTTACGCTTATGGACCCCTTCGCACAACATAAATGTATAAAATATATCCCATATCTAGCCTATGTGTTCCTTAGTTTGATGATTGTCCATTTGTGCAACAAGGACCATTGTTAACACAATGGGCCCCTTTGCACAACATAAAAAACCTCCCAAACTCACCATCTTTGGTCTTCTGCTCAGCCTTTATGAGTTCCTTGGTTCGTTCTACCTTGATGAGATAGTGTTCCATAAGGGCTTTGGTCCGTGCGGGGTCTGGGGTTGCACTGCTATCCACCTCGTCCATGTCAGACCCATAGTTGGGCGTTTGGCTCAGCTGTGATTCGAACTAAATGAACAAAATTGATTTTAAAAAAAAAATTGTTATTTATTAGTTACATTAAAATCTCAACACCTCCACCTTATCCATGCCAGACCCATAGTTAGGCGTTTAGCCAAATTGTGATTCTAACTAAATGAACAAAATTTATTCAAATATCATTACCGTATTTGTCGGTGTATTAACCGCACCTTTTTTCTCCAAAAAAAAGCTCCAAAATGGGGGGAGCGGTCAATACACGGAGATAGGAAAATTGTACAAGCAAATTGCCTAGCCAGCGCCGGGCCTTAATTACGATGCGGTTAATACACGGAGATAAGATTCACAAGTGACCAAAGTCCACCTCAGCAAGGCATTCATACTCATACGATGCACGAAAAATACAAGCATATTCCCCCCAAAACAAGTCATGCAGTGTCTTTTGTTTCTCTTTTACCTCTTCCTAAATATTGCTCGATGTTGCTGCGAAAGCGGCTTGGAAGATTCACGATCTTAGTACGAATCCTAACATGCACCCGCGCGCGCGACTGGCCGAGCAGCTAGCTCAGGCGGGAATTCTCTTTCCCGACGCGACCTCTCAAGCCGCCGCCCCGCGCCGGTGCGCGCTGGCGGTGTGCATGCTAGCGCTGCGGGTAGCACAGGCGCGCCCTCGTTCAGGTGAAAGGCCACGCCGCTGAATGCACACACGTGTGCGATTTCCGCATGTGCTAAATAAGAAATTGGTACGTTGTACACTGTAGCACTCGATATGTCATCAAAATTATGCTAAACTATTGAGTGCTAAATTAATACTCAAATAATAATCCACCGTTCAAAACATGTGAGCTGACATGACAACATCGTGATCGTATATATATCAGTACAATGCACTCGCAAGTAACGATCGTAATTTCTTATCCCCTGAAACAGTTTTCAAGAGTAGATTCAACATAATTTGAACTAGAAAGAAGGAATAACATTAAGGTAGTTTTTTTTAAATCTCCGTTCTGATTGTTTTATTGGTGAAATCTTTGTTTTGTTGTCTAACGTTTTATGTAGTCCCATGTGTAGTGATCCGTGTGGCAAATTCAACAGAAGTTATAGATTCTTCTGCTGTGAAGAAGGCCTGATAATTTTCTTTATTTACTTCGGAGGCTTCAGTAAATAAAACAAAATTGATAGGCAAAACTTCTCTGATAGATAAGCTATTTTTGGTACCTTTCCTAAGAAAATGCTGACCATCTAAAGACTAAAAATCAAGAATTATACTATCAAATTTTTTTTTTTTTCATGGAAAAATGGCCAAAGTTGGGGGTGCGGTTAATACATCGGAGCGGGTAATACACCGACAAATACGGTATCTATTAATAGTTTCATTAATTATTCATTATTATCCAGAATCTTTAGCATCCCCAAAGTCTCAAAGTCTCATCCATGACTGACCAATACATATGGATTAATTCTTATGCAAAATAAATATCTATAATTCATTTTATTTCATCTATTCCATGCTGATTTTTTAATATTAATTTAGCATTCTGATCAATTAACGTATTTCTAGAAACCTACTCTTCTGCACTTCTTGGTGGCATGGATTACAAAAAACTAATCTCTTCACATATCAGAGAGTTGTTTCGGGATGTTTGTTCCTTCTATCTATGCATGATGTGAAACCTCTAACAAAAGGAAGGAAACCACTTGTCTATGGCCCAATTGCAATTTATCATTCCATCATTGATTCCTCAGTATCACATGGGATGGGTAAAAGGTCATTCCTTTTTTTTACAGTGTACGTGTATGCCGTATCACAAGGAAGGAACACACTTGTCTATTGCCCAATTAACTATATCTGTGACGAGCTGTATTTAGAATCCAGATAATTTATTTATTTATTTTTTTTTTGGGGGGGGGGGGGGGGGGGGGGGTTAACTGACAACACGCCTTTCATTTAGATATAGGGTTAGATTAATACCATCAGTGCCTAAGGCCCACATATTTGTGGTTTGGTAGTCCTACAGTTAAACAAGAAGACTAGTTATGTGAAGTGTACAGGAAGAAAGAGCATAAATTCCTCTATTTTTTAGTCCTATTTTGTTACTCTACCTGCTTTAGTTATTTTTTAATGATTTTTATTATTGTGTAAATCACTATAATTTAGAAAAATCCTTAAATTGGCAATACATTGTGATATTTTAAAAACAGATATTGGCATTCAAATTGGCAACTTTGCGACAAAGTCACTTCATATTTGTCTTAAATGGTCATTACTAAATATTTTCCACCTATTTTTATGTCATTGATCGGCCAACAAAATTTAGGAGTTGCCAATTTGTAGAGGAAAACAATGATCAATTTTGCCTTAAAATAGCTCTCGTCCTTGATGGGTTACCATTGTGAGGATAAAAAGGGATTAGGAAATCCCAATTTATTGTTATCATTGTATAACAACATCTGTGCAAAATGGCACCCAAAGCATGCAAAGGGTGAAGCTTTTTTTTTCTCAATCCAATTTCAATTTATTTCACATCTCTAAAAAACATTAATTTACATTAATATACATGTACACTACAACATATTGCATACTATACCCAGTATAAAATTGGTATGAAATGCAGCGGGTGTTGGGGATCTATCTACAAAGGATGCTACAATCATGTTATGGTAAATCCCTGTGTTAACTGCAATAGAATCCATAGATAATTCTATGGCTTCAGCCAATAGTTCACATGAGATTGGGTCAATGAATTCGTATCTCCAATTCTATTTTGCACCTTATCACAGAGGAAGGACAAACCCAAACTGGGCACTTTCCGGACGGTGTTACAGCGATAAACCAGGCTGTACATTCATTTTTAGAGCACTTCACCCATAGTTATTTGTGTTAAGAGTTATCAATGATGACTAAAAAAGATCAAAGAAAATGGGATTCGCGCTGGAATCCCATTTTCTTTGCTCTTTTTTCAGTCATATTATATTTCTGGTCAGTTTCTCTATTATGTTTGAATTAATTAATATTAATATTATTATCAGACGTTGATGTAACAAAAAACAGGTGTGAAGTCTCCTCACAATGTACTGCTCTCTAAAGTAAAGAATCATTTTGTATTAATTAGCAATAATTATGAACAATGGAACCAATAAGTCCACATACCTCTCTCCCGAGCAGCTCGGAGTCATCTAGGGGTCCCCTGTCGTCGTCCTTCGGCCCCCTCAGCCCCGTCGACAGCCTCTTGTTGTTCCCTCGTCCAGCCTCATCTTTCCCACCGCTCACGCTGCTGCCACTGCCGCCGATGGAGGCGTTGAACGTGGGCAACCCTCCTCCTCCTCCCCCGTTGTTCGCCTCCGTGTCGCTACCATCCGATTTGGTCCTGGAGGCCTGGACAGCCCCCCGCTGCTTGTCACCCCGGTCAACGGGGAGCTGCGCCCCCGACCCCACTCTGTCATTCTGCTGTAGCTGCTGCTGCTGCTGTTGTTGTTGCTGGGCTTGCTGGTTCTGCTGCTGCTGCTGCTGAGGTTTCTTCCTGTAAGTCAAGAGAGAAGCGACAAGTGCCATTGGCAGTGAGTTCTTGCGTTCGTTTCTTATCGGGTTACCACCGCCGCGCAACACCAGCGCGGTGGACGTCGATGATGGACATTCTAAGAAACTAACGCCCCTGTTCAAAGACGATGAGGGCGAAGTTCCCCTCGTCAACGAAGAAGTGGGCGATGTCGGCATCGATGGCAGACCATCCCTGGTGGTGAGATTCTTGCCCCTGGTCAACGACGATGAAGGCGAGGTTCCCCTCGTTAGAGAAGACGTCGGCGAAGTGGAGGTCGATGGTGGGCCTTCTGTCAGGAGGCTCTTGCCTCGCGTCAGCGACGATGCAGGTGAGGAAGAATTGGAGGGCGGGTCCTCCATCGTCATGGTGATGTTATTGTTGTCAGCCGGCATGCTGCTGCTATGGACCTTCATGCGGTATGGAGGATGAAGAAATCCCAAACAGCACTACTGGAAATGTTTTGTTGTCATGAGCATTGCACAAGTGCTAAATCATGCTAAATGTGGTTAATACAAGTTACATTTGGCAATCACAATCCTGATTTGAAAAGTATATAAGTGTCACACAATGTTGGGGTGACAGATCAATCCCAACTTCTAAGAATATCGCTCGCTGCCAACATTGCACAAACTGACAGTTCTGTGATTCATCGGAGCTCCGTTACTGAAATGTTTAAATGTCAACTAAAAAAAGAGCCAAACATTCGTCGAGAATCCCTCATTAAAAGAAAATTTCTGTCAACACGTCAGTAAGTACGTATACATTTGCACTGTCGCAAATTGATGTTCGAGTGCAAATGTGCCTCTAGTCATAGATTGTCACAGTCATTTCGTGCAAAGAAAACAAATTGCTTGAAAAATTGAAAACAAGCTCATCAATAATTCCGGTGACAGCTAGCTTGATCTGTCCGTCTAGGCAGCTAGTCCTTAACGAGGACTCAAGTGGCACACGCAATTAATCCCTTTCTGTCGTTCCAGGATAACATGATGCCTGCAGGCTAGAGTCAATAAGGGCACACATAATTTGCAAGTCTTAACTTCAACCATTCATGACTGGTCCTGAAAATACTTCAGCTAAAGTTAATAAAGAATGAATCTAATATTTATCAAAAATCAAATGATCTTCCAAAGGGTTATCCAGTCAACCTAGGCAAGAGATAAAATATTATGCAATATGTCTTCCGCTATTACCCCGTTCACTCCTAGATAATGCAACTTCCCCATACAGTTGTTGACCCATTGCCTAGATGGGAACCTGGGGCGTCCTGTATACGCCACGAGGATTTCAAAATCCAGTAGGGAACAGGTTAACTACGTGGAACATCAGATTTCCATCTGCAGGCAATGTTCAGTGAGTTAATAACACACTTCGGTCCTGTATAAAGCTTATTCACAAACGAACAATATGCGACAATTATGACTCCTGTTCAGACTCGAGTGTGATTTATTCTCTAGTCCGGCTGATGCAAGCTCACAAAATCAGACTAAAAGCACAAAAAAGCAACAAAAAAAAAGTAAAAAACTTTGATGAGTCGAATACAAGCAGGATGTTTCATACCGTGTATAACCACTGTTTTTTTTTATTTACAAGAATAAATCACAGGCACTAAACAATACGCCTACAATTAAGACTTCTCCTGTTCTGACGTCAGTATTGCAAAGATCCAGTAAAAAAAAAAAAGTCCACAATATGTGTCATTAGACACTGAACAATTGCAGTCTGCGAGCAATTGACCATGACAATCAAAGCCACTACATGAGTCAGCTGACACTGTGAATCTGAATTTCACCACACTAGCTGTTATAAACAGAACTTTCTCAGACCACAAAATGTGTCATATTATGAATAATAAGACTTCAAACAATTGGGGACTGTGACTATTTAACCTTTTATAACAGTTTTATAAGCTAGTACACGAGTCAAACGATGAATGAAACTACACCCATCTGCGTAAACACGGGTTCTGCTACCACCACCGACACTCAACCATATATATGCAAAAATTAAGGCCCTATCTCATATCTCAAGAATTCAATATTGCACAACAATCCAGTATAGACCACAAAATGTGTCATTAATATAGACTCCCAAACAATTCCAGACTACGACTATATATATTTAACCATTTGTTAACTGTACACAAGTCAGAAACACTGTAATTAACACTGTTTTTGCTACCACAATCGGCACTGTAATTTAAGCCTCCTCCTCCTACCTCCAGAATTCAATATTGCACCACAATCAAGTATAAGACCACAAAATATGTCATTTTATAGACTCCAAACAATTGCAGACTGTGAGTTTTTGACCATGACAAGCTATAGTATAACATGATATCTATAGACTCCAAACAATTGCAGACTTTGACTATTTAACGATACGCTAGTTCAGCTACCACAATCGGTCAGCACTGTAACTTTAAGCCTCCTCCTCCTACCTCCAGAATTCAATATTGTACCACAATCCAGTAAAACCACAAAATGTGTCATGATAAAGACTCCAAACAATTCTAGACTGCGAGTTTTTGACCGTGACAAGCCATAACATATGAGTCAGACGCTGTACATACTAAGTATCAGAGACTGAATGTTACCTCACATGCATGCATGCAAACACTAATTCTGATTTGCAAGAATCGTACACAGGCATGAAGCAATATATGCTATAATTAAAGACTCCTCTTATTCCTACTTCAGTATATCCAGTAAGACCACAACATGTGTCATATTAGTCTCCAAACAATTACAGACTGCGAACATAAATTTAGCCATGCCTGCGTGCGTGCGTGTACATGAATTAGTCAGCCTTTGAACATTACCTAGATGTGATACCTGATTAAACATAATACGTACTGTCTGAAGTATAACGGTACATTCTAAGCGCCCGTAATGACTCACAATGTAAACACCGAGCTGTAAAGAAATCTTTAAATATGCGCAATGGGGATTTTGTCCCAATAAAACCGCACAAAGACGACGCTTGATATTGAAAGATTACACAATGTTAACAAAACAGTTTACACTGATTCAGTTGCAGTTTCTTTTTTTTTTATACTGATGATCGATGGCTTTGAATCAAAATGAAACTAACTGTTTCAGATAAAAATAATCCTTTGGCACTCATAGAATAAAAGTGGCTTAGTTTACCGCTTCAGTCACATTCACTGACAGGTACTAGTAATTAAAAGTACCATACTATCAGCTGTAGTCTTTTAGTTCAGTGAAAACATAATTAAAATCCCCTGAAAATCATAAAAGAACCCCATTAAATTTGCAAAGAGTTCAGAGCAATTAACAAATTTGTGACCCCCCCCCCCCCCCCAAATAACTTTTTTTCTCCAGGTAGTTATGATATATGGTTTAATGTTTTTTGTATACAGGAAATGTTTAAAATAAAATATGCTCTTTTATGACACCATGAACCTACTACGAAACTAAATGTGCGGAAATCCTCATTTTCCACTTAAAAACAAAAGTGTCTTGAGAGCTCCAGTAACCATCGATAACAAGTAATAAGTGTTTATCTTCTAAATATATTACATGTCTATCACACCCTGGTAATTGTTTTTAAATATGATTTTTTTTTTCATAACACTATTAAACTGCACAGTAAAAAATTATGTTGACACTAAAAAACAAAAGAGTCTTCGGAGCTCCAGTGATATTCAATGAAAATCATAAAGTGATAAGTGGTTATAAATACTCAGCGTGTTCACACACAAACATTTTCATCCCTTAATCATGACTAAAGAATCATGATTAAACCAAACGTTCACACACACCAAGCCAATATTCCACAACAACTGGCTTCCAGGTGGCTTCCCGGTGCATCGAACACCTTGGCCCCGTTGCAGAAAGAGATAAAATCGATCGTAAGTTACGATTGATCGTAAGTCAGAAAATTTACGCGTTTCAACCAATCAGATTTGCGCATCTAGAACACGTGATATGACTTACGCTTAATTGCAACTTACGATCGATTTGATCTCTTTCTGCAACGGGGCCCAGGTCTCCCTAGGGCCCCCCTAGGGCCCTGTGTGCGCGAACGTTCACGTTAAGCCACGCCCATTTAGTTACGAGTCGTATAGCTAACCATGATTAAGCGAGAAATCCTTGTTCACACACGAAATGAGCGTGATTCTATAGTCAGCTCTCGTACGAAACGACGATAAAACCAGTGTTTCGTTAGTCATGACTAATGATACGTCGTTTCGTTAGTAAGCGTTCAGACACACAAATTTTTTATGAGAAGCTGATTCTATAGTCAGCTGCTGATTCTTTAGTCATGATTAAGGGATGAAAATTTTGTGTGTGAACACGGGGTTCTATAGTTTTATGACTGGTCTTCCTTCTTACATCCTGATAGTTGTTTTCAAAGAAAATCTATTGTTTTACAAACAAACTGTAAACTGCGCAGAAAGATTCCCCCTTTGGCTTTTCCACTAAAAAAAACAAAAGAGTCTTCGGAGCTCCAACAACATTTAAGTGATAAGTGATTATAAATACTGTCTTCTATAGTTTTATGACGGGTCTTCTCTTCTTACATCGATCCTGATAATTGTTTTCAAAGAAAATCTATTGTGTTACAAACAAACTGTACACTGCACAGAAAGATTCCCCCTTTGGCTTTTCCACTAAAAAAACAAAAGAGTCTTCCGAGCTCCAATAAAATTCAACAACAATTAAGCGATAAGTGATTATATCTTCTAAATATATAACTGCACAGAAAGATTCCCCCTTTGGCTTTTCCACTAAAAAAACAAAAGAGTCTTCGGAGCTCCAATAAAATTCAACAACAATTAAGTGATAAGTGATTATATCTTCTAAATATGTCTATGACACCCTGATAATTGATTTTAAACAATTTTTTCCATAACACTAACTCCACAAAAAACAAAAAAAAAATCTTCTTTTGACACTCATGAAACTATATACTGCATACAAAGAAAGCAAATCCTTGTTTGGTACTCAAATAACATTTGAAGTGACTAGTTCAAGAGTAGTTAGTACTTGAGCTTCAGTCTGGTTCCCAATTCAAGTGGTTGAAAATAAAAACATTCGATCTGCTGTCAGTGTAAGACACGCCCCTATTACATCCTGGTTCTTTGTCTAAACAAAATCTGGCACTGCTCTTACCAAGGAAAATCCTAACAAATCAAACACCCGGACAAAAATATTTCTATTAATGTATGTTTAGAATAGAAGTACAGCTTTATAGAAATCACCCACATTTATAAACATTAAAGAAGTGATAACAACACTATTTTCTGTCAGTACATGTCATTAATGACAAGGATTCAACTGAAAGCCCTTACTAAAATCACAAGAGAAGACTGCATTCAAGACTGCACTAGCTTTAAATATCAGCATATTAAAATCAATAGGAAAGACACAAACAAATCCATTATTTGCAGGTGTCACCTCTGGATAACTGTATGTCCAGAAACGGTTATCAGAGCTAGGTCTTAGAAACATTCCTAAGAACTGCGCTAACACAACCCAAAGCCCCTAAAATCAAGAGAATATACTGCATTTACTGCAGTTGCCTGAACCAAGCCTGAACTAAGCATTCCTGTTAAATGTGACCGGCTAAAGCAAAACCCTGCATGTGTCGGTAAAAATCAAACTGTAGATTGTCATACCATTAGACAGGCCTCATCACAAGCTTTCATTTGATGCTTTGTTCTAACAAATTGGTAAATTATTGGCGAAGATATGACTGTTTCAATTTTACAATCATAGGTCTTTTACACACATTATTTGAACTTGAAATTTACCGACAAGTGCCAGGTTTTGCTATAGCCGGTCACAAGAAAGACAAGAAAATCCATATTTTGCCGTTGTTGCCTGGGGATATAGAGATGTTTGCAGATAAATCACCTGTAGAACTATGTATCCAACAAACATTCATGAGAACCATGCCAACCGAATGCTCCTAAAATCAAGAGAGAAGATTGCATTGAAGTTGCCTGAATTGGGCATTCAATTTTATCAGTTAATCAAATATATAACAACAAAGACAAGAAAATCCATATTTGGCAGATGTTGCTAGGAAATAGATGTTTGCATACAAGTCAACCTGCAGAATTACATGTAGGTATGTTTCCAAACACACATTCACGAGAACCATGCTAACCAAAAGCTCCTGAAATCAAGAGAGAAGATTGCACTGAAGTTGTCTGAATTATAGGAATTCGTTTTTATCACTTCATCAAATATTAACAAGAAAGACAATGAAATCCATAATTCGCAGACGTCGCTGGGAAATACTGTATTTGCAGAAAAAGGGCTGTCACCTGTCGTATGTGTCCGACACACATTCACAATATATTAAAAAGACTGCATTGAAAGAATGCCTGAACTTGGCTTTGGCTTTATCAGCTATTTAAATATTAACAACCAAGATATATAAAAAAAATCCATAATTTGCAGGTGTCAGCTCTGGAATACTGTCTGTCCACAACACAAAAACAGTCACATGCAGTCCGAGAACCATTCGTAACTCGAATGAAAGCCCCTCCAAGTCAGAAGACAAACTTTTCAAAATCGCCCTTGTGAAAAAAAAAGTATTTTTTTGGTTGCTGCTGACTGCATTTGAATTAGTTGCCTGAACTTGGCTTTATCAGGTCCATTCAAATATTAACACATACACAGATAAGAAAGTCCATACTTTGCAGGTGTCACCACTGGAATACTGTATTTAAAGGATGCATGTCCACAAACACAGAAAGAATATATGTCTGCAGTCCAAGACACATTCATGAGAACCATGCTAATTCATGCAACCTCAAGCTGCAAAAATCAAGAGAATAGACTGCATTTCAAGTTGCCTGAACTTGGCTTTGGCTTTAAATCAGTTCATCAAATATTAACAGCCGCAGATTAAACATAAATAAAATCCATAATTTGCAGACCTATGTCACCACTGGCATACCAAAGGAGGAACCTCCTTGGGAATACTGTACAGTATGTCCACAAACGCAGACAAAAATTTGTCAGCAGTCCAAGACACATTCACGAGAATGGGGCTAATTCAACTGAAAACCTCTAAAATCAACAGATGAATCATAGTACTGTGTGGCGCGGCTCCCAATAGTCCCCACTGTAACAATGAGACCTGGGGGGTGTTTCACAAAGATCCTAAGTTGAACTTAACTCTAAGTTGGACTTAAAAAGTATGGAAAGCCATTAGTTTCTTTGAAAAATTGTTTTAAAAGTCCTTTTTCAAAGGCATAAAATGTTGATTTAAATCATTAATATTTTCTATTATCAAGGAGATTCCATGTTCTTGATGTAAAATTTATAAAAAGTCAAAAATACTTGCATTTTTGCTTTTGAATAAATTTTATTCCTAGGATACAAATGGCTTTCCATAATGTTTAAGTCCAACTTAGAGTTAAGTTCAACTTAGGATCTTTGTGAAACACCCCCCAGATTGTGGATGCTGGTACTCCTTAACCAGTTTCCTGCTATTAATGACATTTTCAATGGGTTTAAATAATAATACAGAGTACACAGGTGCCCACAGAATCTCACATCCCATTCATACTTACGTCTAGCACTGGCCTGGCACTGGCTTAAGCCACTGCTAGACGCAAATACTACCCATTCACACTTACGATAACAGTGGCTTAGCCTTGTCTAGCATCACGATAATGCCAGGCTAGGCTAGACAATTCCATTCATACTTGTGTCTAGCACTGGCTTAAGCCAGTGCTGAGCCAGAGCTAGACGCAAACATGAATGGTGTGTTTGATGAGGGGGTAGAGTCCAACCCGGTTAATAGTGGCCATGCACCCTGTCTAAATGTACAAATCTAGCCTAATTGCGTTTAGCGGTACGTTCAACCAAGCACAATTACAAAGATAAAGTTGCAAAGGGTTTATATAATTACTGCTTGCAGACACCATAGCCAAATCAAGAGCTACAGTGTAATATGTACATGTGTAGTCACATAAATGTACCATATTCAACCACGTCATAATGATCTTGAGTTGAAAAGGGTTAATTACTGCTTGCAGACATTGTCCAAATCAAGATCTATTCAGTCACATACGTGCATTATAATCAACCACGCATAACCATCTGAAGTCGCAAAGGGGTTAAAAAGCTCTTGCAGACACATATGCCAAAACAATAGTCCAAATCAAGAGCCAGTACATGTGTAGTCACATAAATGTACCATATTCAACCACATAATAATGATCTTGAGTTGAAAAGGGTTAAATACAGCTTGCATACATTGTTCAATCCAGAGCTATATATATATATTCACATACATACATGCATTGTAATCAACCACGCATAAATATCTCAAGTCTGAAAGGGTTAAATAGTGCTTCCAGACACTAATTTATGCCAACATAATTGTCAAATCAAGAGAGCTTATATCCCATATATCACACATGAATTGCATCCAACCAAGCAATGATCTGAAGTCGCAAAGGGTTAAACACTGATTGCAGACATAATCATGTAGACCAAAAGGATTGTCCAAATCACATACACAAACTGGAAATGGAATCAACCACGCATAGATCTTGAGATAAAATCTTGAGAAGTTGAGTTGCGCACCATTTCCTTGATCAGTCGCGGGCATGTTTACAAATAATGAGGATGGATCGGACAGGCCACAATTCACATGACTGGTTAACACACTGGCGTAACTTCCCTATAGTACTATAGATTCTCAGGTGTTTCGTTTGTGTGTGTATATAGTGCGGTTATAGGGCAGTGTGTACAGTGTACACGTGATTCTCTCCCATGCTAGTCTTGCTCTAAGCCATCCAACTTATTTTTAAAATTTGTGTATACAGATTCTACATTACTTTGTATTTCTTTCAAACAAAACAACAAACTTGTATTTATATTGATCCCAGGTGTTTCCAGGTGTTCTGTGTGTGTGCGTAGGGAGGGGGGGGGGGGGGGTGCAGCACAGGGACTCAGGGAAATTTAGTTGTTCCCACCCCCCCCCCCCCCCCCCACTACCCTAAGAATGCTTTTTTTTAAAGCCCATTAACTCATAAAAGAGGACCAGTACATAAGTGTGTAAACATACATTTTAGTGCAAAGAAATTATCTTTATAATGTAAAAGACTTGCAAAGAAGCTCCGCCCCCTAAAAAAATCTCTAATTGGCAACAGATGCGCAAACTACCCCTGATGTTATTTACACAGTATACCGAGTAAGTCCAAAAGTATAACATTCAATGTACTTGAACTTTGGTTAATACATGTATTGAGACTGGTATGATGGATAAGCTGTCAGTAATGACTGGTACAAACTAGAAAATATCACAGACTGGAAAATGATAATGGATATAAATGTGTCACGATCATATCTCTAAAGAGGTCTGTTGTTTTTCCTGGACTTGTTCCTGTTCATGTACAGTAGTGTGTCCCTACTTGACAGTGTTTTTAGATATCAGTCATTTGGTAAAATTGTTGCTATCAGATAATTAAGTCATTTAATCAATTGATCATCACAATCTGAACTTCAGGTCAATGGCATCTAGCACACATGTACATCCATTCTATTAAATGTATTAGTTATCACTTCAAATTAGTCATGAACAAAAACACCCCTTCTGTACTTCTCGATCCAAAATTATTTATTGATGTTTTATTAATTTATAATGTATTTATTTATTAATCAATTTATTCAATTATTGATTAATTCATGTATTAGTGGCATTTCCGTTATACAGTGTTGCTTCCTTAGTCAAAAAAGCCCTGCCAACATTAGTTTTTAAATTCATGAAAAATTCAATTTAGAACGATCAGCTTGTTGATACAGCACTTAACGTTTAAATATAATTGAATCATTTTCAAAATTAAGTTGCCCTATCATGATCAGGTCACCTTAAAGAGGAATTTCATACTTTTGTTGCTGCCTCTACTCTATGTATCATTTTACTAGCCCTCGTCAGCGGGCCAGTGGCAGTGTCATACCCTATGTATACCATGAATATCAAAAAGGTGCTAATTTGTCTGACAAACAACATGTATCTTACAGGTTGTAATCAAACAACAAGATACTACGGCCAGTGTCAGTGTTATACCCTGTGTATACCATGAATATCAAAAAGGTGCTAATTTGTCTGACAAACAACATGTATCTTACGGGTTGTAATCAAACAACAAGATACTACGGCCAGTGTCAGTGTCATACCCTGTGTACACTATGAATATCAGAAAGGTGCTAATTTGTCTGACAAACAACATGCATCTTACGGGTTGTAATCAAACAACAAGATACTACGGCCAGTGTCAGTGTCATACCCTGTGTACACTATGAATACCAGAAAGGTGCTAATTTGTCTGACAAACAACATGCATCTTACGGGTTGTAATCAAACAAGAAGATACTACGGCCAGTGTCAGTGTCATACCCTGTGTACACTATGAATACCAGAAAGGTGCTAATTTGTCTGACAAACAACATGCATCTTACGGGTTGTAATCAAACAAGAAGATACTACGGCCAGTGTCAGTGTCATACCCTGTGTACACTATGAATATCAGAAAGGTGCTAATTTGTCTGACAAACAACATGTATCTTACGGGTTGTAATCAAACAACAAGATACTACGGCCAGTGTCAGTGTCATACCCTGTGTACACTATGAATATCAGAAAGGTGCTAATTTGTCTGACAAACAACATGTATCTTACGGGTTGTAATCAAACAACAAGATACTAGTATCACGGAAAGGAAGCAAGGAAGGAAGGAATCAATTGTAAGCCGAGGAGAGTATGTTATGCAATACAGCCCATCCTGCCAAAGAGACTGGACAAAATAAAAGGCACCATAAGATTGTCTTAAACCCCTTTTTAATTGGAGAACGTGTTTTCTACCTCGCTTTTACCCGAGTGAGCTTTCCATAAAAACAGTAGGAGGTCATGTCGTAAAACACGCAGTGAGAGGTTGTGCATCATTTTTAATCAAAAGTGTTTCTCCGAGTCACACAGGTAGGTTACTATAGCAACCGCACCTCTCTCATCATGCGACCAGCTGGCGTGACATGTGCTAATCGGCGCGCGCTGGTATACGTTAGCGCGGGAAATTTTGACGGTCAATTCATATCGGGTATATATATACAACAGGCAATCGTCAGTCTACTATAGTCACGCTAGTTTTTTTTTCGCTGCATAATTATAGCGCATGTAATAATACTATACCGGTTTATATTCCTTACACGTACGGTACGAATCTATTATTCTTCAATCCGACTTCAAACTTCAACAGTAATCATGGATTTGCGGTGGGTAGCCATAATGCTACTGTTCCGTGCAATTCACAGCATGCAAACTTGTTCCAATTTTTATATTCATAGTATTATAACTTGTATTATTTGGGCAAATTTAAGTCTGAAATTAGGAGTATGTGGAATAATGTTTGTGTGTGAACTTACAGCAGTTTAAATTGGCAACCTTGTTTACAAGAGTACCACATGTTCCCGATCCAAAACGCGATCGCTGCAATGTTTACATTTTGACGGCCATGACGTTATCTACCCGGGTAACGTTCTGCGCGCTTTTTAATACAATGTTTATCAGCTTAACATCCTGACAACGTCCTGACGTTACCTCGCTATTACCCTAGCCCGACTAGGTTGAATCCTACCGCGCTGTTGTCAGGACGTTACCTCGATTGGACCTTTTTAATACAAACGCGGTAGAATGTCTTCCTGACAACGTCCGGACGTTACCGCGACTATTTTCCTCAATTAAAAAGGGGTTTTAGTACCATACGATGCAGATCCAAATTGAACAAAATAAGAAGGCAACATGTCGTAGCATGGTCGGTCTCATTTGGGGGGAGGGGTGGGGGGGGGGGGGGGGGAGGCACACCTTATGTATTTCTGTTTCTCACACCTTATGTATTTCTTTGTTTTTTCTGAAAATGTCTCTTAGGTTTCCTGTTGTTTATTTTTAAATATTTGTAGGGGGGGGGGGGGGAGCAAGTGACCCCCGTGCCCTCCGTTGCTACGCCACTGCCTTCACGAATTACACATGTCACACTGTGGATCCATATATGAGTAAGAAATGAAACAAGATCAAACATATATGCTGCAAAGCCAAGTGTTTCCATGGCAACAGAAAACTTATCAGTCAATGTTTAATATTGAGCTACACTGAGCAGGTACCATGATCATGTTAATTTTAATGATTGGAGTTCACTTTTTAGCTTTAATGAAAGATTGTTTTCTTTTCATATACAGGTGAAACATGATACATTTATTATGCTGTCTGCATTAAAAGCAAACAAATAAAACAATTTTTGTTTGG
The DNA here is from genome assembly GCA_037951105.1 of Echinarachnius parma. NCBI lineage: Eukaryota > Metazoa > Echinodermata > Echinoidea > Clypeasteroida > Echinarachniidae > Echinarachnius > Echinarachnius parma. The sequence continues at coordinate 68,614 of JBAMJV010002656.1, forward strand.
GACGTTCCCCAAACTGTAAAGCTTAAATAAAAGAATGTATATTGATGCTTACATTGCTGGCCGGGCCCTAATCTGCTGCAGGACACGGTTAAAGCCGTTGGGTCGCTCGGGCAGGTCGTCGAGGTTGCCCGCATATGATACTGGGTGGAGGTCGTCGCCGCGGTGGAAGAAGGACGTCGATGACGAGAGGTGCGCGCCGTGGCTCTCGCCCCCGGTGATGGAGGGGGCATCGGGGACGCCCGAGTCGCTCTCACGCTTGCGTTGAAACAGCCCCTTAAAACCTGCAAAATGAGAAGTAACAAATTTGTTACTGGTCTAATAATATTAATAATAATGGTTCTACATTTATAACAAGCACGCATCTGTCAACAGACACTCGTTGCGCACGATTATAATTCTTACCCCTGGTCATATCTGGGCACATTTCAAACCTGCACAATCATCATGTGCACCCTCTCAACTCCCCAGGGAGCATACTAGGCTACTAGCCATGAGCAACCATATTGGCACACAAGGCTAATTTACACCCAATCAAGGTTCCCATATTCATACTCCTGGGTAGAGAGCAGTTCAATGTGAACAAAATTACTTGCTGAATGACATAAATGCCGGGACACATAGATTGATTTCGATTTGGAATGTAGAAATAAAACAGAAATGCATTCTAACTAATATCTCTAGTCACTGCAGGCATGAGGGATATGACAAAAATCACTCTTTAGCTAACAGTGAGACAACCGCATTTTACATACATAATCCAGTCTCTTAGACCCACAACCGCAGACAACATTCATTGCCTGAAGTTAATGAATGTTTTTCCAGGGGAAGGAGATTTGTCATATGATAGACAGGAAGGCATACAGTCTTAAGCCTATAGTCCCAAACACAAACATTGGTGTCACTCACTACTACTAGTGTAGTCTCACTCAACAAGGCTGAACATGAGATCTGTCTTATGCCTCACATAAACACAAAAAGTCAATGATGTGTGTTGTCTCCCAGGCGCAGCGATAATGATAATGACATTTTAAACTAATGTATAAAGAGCTTTTAAAATTAAAAAGTGGTTCTTTCAGAGATCTATACATTGTCTGTGAGTAGTTTAGTTTAATTGTTGCGATTCAATGCGAAAGTACTTTTTATTTTGACTTTTAAAAAAGCCCAATTTGCCTTCTTTTAAGTCGTTGGTCCCAAACATAAACATTGGTGCCAGTCACTCACTACTCTACTTCTAGTGTAGTCTCACTCAACAACATGAGATCTATGTCTCACGTTATGTCTCCAAAAAAAACAAGATGGATCTTCGACTGCGCGCAGTCGAAAATGATGCCTCCGCCATTGCATGATTTATATCAAGCCAAAATTAACATGCACTGAATTAATTCTTCAACTCAATTTTATCAATTATAGTCCCAAACACAAACATTGGTGTCAGTCACTCACTACTCTAGTGTAGTCTCACATGACTAGGAACATGAGATCTTTGTCTCACGCCTCACATAAACACAAAAGTCAATGATGTGTGTTGTCTCCCAGGCGCAGTGATAATGATAATGACATTTTAAACTAATGTATAAAGAGCTTTTAAAATTGAAAAGTGGTTCTTTCAGAGATCTATACATTGTCTGTGAGTAGTTTAGTTTAATTGTTGCGATTCAATGCGAAAGTACTTTTATTTTGACTTAAAAAAAAGCCCAATTTGCCTTCTTTTAAGTCGTTGGTCCCAAACATAAACATTGGTGCCAGTCACTCACTACTCTACTTCTAGTGTAGTCTGACTCGACAACATGAGATCTTTGTCTCACGTTATGTCTCAAATAAACAAAAAAATCAATGATGTGTGTAGTCTACCAGGCGCAGTGATAATGATAGTGACATATGGAACTAAACACCCTAGACTAATGCATGAATAATGATGTGGGATAATAAGCCTTCCAACTTCATTGTAAACAGACTAACATCAAATGTTAAAGGGTACCACCACCCAAATATATTATTCTTATAAATGAAAGGTAACATCTTTAGTAGTTCATTCCATCAACAAGTTCACAAAAATATGTTTCCAGAAAAAAAAATTGGAAAATGCATCACTATTCTAAAGACTGCATGTACAAAGACTACTTTGTCCAGAGCGAACGAATCGTCCGGGATTCTATTGTCTCCAAACGTACGCATGAATAGCATTGGCGCACTCGCAAATGTTTGGCCCGTACGGAACCACGAAATAATAGTGGTTCCGTACGTGGTGGTAATTAATTGCTTTGTTTATGAATTACACAACCCTTTGCAAAATGTTGAGTATCTATTTGATATCACAAAACTGTACCAAAACATAAAATTATGTGTTGTTCTTTGCCTGGTGGTCCCCTTTAACAGTATATTTTTGTAGAGGAAATTTTTCAAAAATTTGACACCTTATATAAACAATGGTACTGGAAATTGAGCCTTATACACTTCCTTTTATGGAGAAGAAAGTGTTATAAATCAAACATATTAGTTACATCCCTTATAAGGTGTGTCCTGCTGAAGGGGAATTATGAAATGTGCTATTTTTGTACTTATTTTACAACGTTAGAGTAAAGTATCAATGTAAGCAATGGTGTTGGATATAGAGCCTTTAGACTTCATTGTATACAGACTAACATTAATGTTACCTGGATATTTAGAGGAAATGATCCAAACATTCAACACCCTACTAAAGTCCCGTATATAAACAATGGTGTTGGAAATTGAGCCTTTTCGCACTTCCTAGTTGTTATAATGCAAACATATATTCATTACATCCCTGATAAGATGTGTCCTGAAAAGGGGGTCAAGTAGACACTAGTCTTCTCTCAACAGACCCTTATTCTGCATAAACCATACTCATCAAGTGTGTAATTGAAAAGAGGATTCCCAAAAAACTTGCATTGAATTGTTTTTCTAAATTATTCTTTTATTATTTGTTTATTGTTGGTGAACTGGTCGAACTTTGATCAGTGATACAAATCAACTGTTTGAAATTATCAACAATAGTAATATAGGCAAGCACTAGTATTTAGAGTGTTGGGCGCTCATCATGGTACTGAAATTGTTAATAATTGTATCATTTTCTTTAACTATGATGATGATTGTGTGTAAAATAAATAGATGTTATAGCCTTGGAGATGATAAACAGGATCACAGCTGCTGCTGCAGCATTTTATAAGCTATCTGTCTACACCCCATGTCACATGACAAATTCAAAGTTCAAAAATCAATCCCAAATGTGCAAATTGGTTATTTTTTTCTTCAAACAAACACATTTGAAAGAAGAAAAAAACATTGAAAATGTGCCAAGTTTCGGCTTTTTATTTTCTCCTAAAACATGTTTTTTGTTTTTTTTCAATCGTCAGACATATTTTGTCAAAGTCTGCTTCATAAAAAACAAACAAACAAACCAAAATTCAACATCTGCCAATTTGTCAGTCATTTCACTCCAAAACAATCATTTTTAAAAATTTTATTGGAGAGGTCAAAGATTTGGGACACCTTTCTGACATTCATCATTATCAACATGATTGATGCGCTATCAATTTAAATCCCGTTTTTGGCACTATAATATTCGTGGATAAACTACAAAATGAGTGACATGCTCCCTCTTTCAATGCAGTTTTGGCACAATTAGTGTTCTGGATCATCAACATTGATAAATTTAACACCAACAAGTGTTACTAACAGAAGAGTAGCTAAGGGCAAGGGGGCAGTGAAACAAATGCACGGGGCTCAGGTCCATTAAGCCCCCAAAATGCCAAAAAGAGCCCCTCAAAATGCCAAAAAGAGCCCCCCAAAAATCATAAATGATCCCTGGTAAATTTGCATAGCTCGTTCAATGCAAAACAAACTTTAGGGTGCTATTTTCATGCAGATGAGCTTTCAAAGTAGCCCCTGAAAAATAAATTATAATTGTTTTCCCCGCAAGGGCCGAGACCCTTTACTTATACTACATCACTTCCACTAACCCCCCCCCCCCCCCCCCCTCTCCCCCCTTCAGGATAACATAATAATATAATAATTGATTTTTTTAAATATCATAACAAAATGGCACTGAACCGTTACTCTACATTGGCTTACTCATTATGATATGGCGCTGAGATGGTTAATGGAAACCAATACAGCGGAAAATCAGCCAAATTACATAATGTGATAGATCGTTCTGTTGGCATGGTTTCCATGAAACAATAAATGAGGTGGCCTTGTATTTGTCATCAGGGTGTGCTACTGGAGCAGACAAAATGTCTAGTCTTCAGAAAACAGTCACAGGTATTGAAGTTAATTACTAATTAATATTTTTCTTTAAAAAAACCCCCATACATGTATAACAACAAAATTAATCAATCTATGGTTCAATATCAAAACAAAATAATTTTTTCTATTGGGAGTTTTTAAAAGTGTTGACAATTTACAAACAATATTGAAAGAGCATGTTCTGTAATGTATTATTTCAAGAATTGAAATTAAATCATTTCTTTCATGATGAGAATAACCAATGAACTAGGGTCTGCAATGGCAGACTAATGGATAATGTTGTCACTGTGGCAAGCTGGGAATTACTAGTATGCATTGCCCAAAATTCATACTGGTTCAATAAGGTCAACAAACTTTCGGACTGGCTGCAGCAGCATGCAATGTAAAATATGGATAATATATGATTCAGATAACCTATATATCATATCAGCATGAATATAAATTGGGAAGCAAACATATTATGCTATACATGTAACTAATGTGGGAATTTTTCAATTTTAAAACAATTCTTAAAGGGCCATTTTCTCTTCCTTGAGATCTTTAATGAATTGTAAGATTCTACTGACTTTGTATGAGGGGTATGAGGGTAAAAAACATAACAATAATGAACATGTGATAATATAAACAAATAAACTAAAGTACTTAAGTATTTAAAGTACTAGCTATCACATCACCTTTGGCTTTTTGTTTCTTAGAACCTAATAGTTGCAAAGTATCTTGTGAGATCCTGCGATTTTTTATGACTTATGTCACAAGTTTAGCGATAGTTGCCAAAATAAACACATGTGATATGCGATAAAATCACATAATGAACCACCTTCTTCCTGTGTGAGGGTAGTTTCTGAACATCAGAAAATAGAGGGCCTCACCCCCTATCACATGTATAGCTAAATACAAAAGTTCTTACTATATGAACAAAGATAATGAAGGGGGATGGGGGGCATAGTTTTAATTATTATGAGGGGCTTTAAAAGAGTTCAGGAAAGCTATCCAGTACCCCACCCCCAAACTTCAATATGCACCCCCAAATTTGTGAATAGATATATATTCTCCAAAATATTAAAAATGAATGTATGCTTTATTAAGAAATGAATTCCTGGCAACCAGCAGGCTTGCCCAAAGTTACCCTGACATAGCAACATCTACTGTATCATGTATACATGTATGCAAGGTGGGTTCCAAGTATTTAATCTTATTTACTGAGAAATGGTTACTTGTAGAGGCCACAAAACAAGGCAATTCCTGGCAACCAGCAGGCTTGCCCAAAGTTACCCTGACATAGCAACATCTACTGTATCATGTAAGCAAGATGGATTCAAAGTATTGAATCTTATTTACTGAGAAATGGTTACTTGTCTAGGCCACAAAACAAGGCAATACCAGGCAACCAGCAGGCTTGCCCAAAGTTACCCTGACATAGCAACATCTACTGTATCATGTAAGCAAGATGGATTCAAAGTATTGAATCTTATTTACTGAGAAATGGTTACTTGTCTAGGCCACAAAACAAGGCAATACCAGGCAACCAGCAGGCTTGCCCAAAGTTACCCTGACATAGCAACATCTACTGTATCATGTAAGCAAGATGGATTCAAAGTATTGAATCTTATTTACTAAGAAACGGTTACTTGACTGGGCCACAAAACAAGGCAATTCCTGGCAACCAGCAGGCTTGCCCAAAGTTACCCTGACATAGCAACATCTACTGTATCATGAAAGCAAGATGGATTCAAAGTATTGAATCTTATTTACTGAGAAATGGTTACTTGTCTAGGCTACAAAACAAGGCAATACCAGGCAACCAGCAGTCTTGCCCAAAGTTACCCTGACATAGCAACATCTACTGTATCATGTATACATGTATACAAGGTGGGTTCAAAGTATTGAATCTTATTTACTGAGAAATGGTTACTTGTCTAGGCCACAAAACAAGGCAATACCAGGCAACCAGCAGTCTTGCCCAAAGTTACCCTGACATAGCAACATCTACTGTATCATGTATGCAAGGTGGATTCAAAGTATTGAATGTTATTTACTGAGAAATGGTTACTTGTCTAGGCCACAAAACAAGGCAATTCCTGGCAACCAGCAGGCTTGCCCAAAGTTACCCCGACATAGCAACATCTACTGTATCATGTATGCAAGGTGTATGCAAGGTGTATTCAAGGTATTTTATCTTATTTACTGAGAAATTGTTACTTGTCTAGGCCACAAAACAAGGCAAAGGGTTAATTTCTAGTACTGGGAAATATGAAAATGAAATTTTCTTCGGTGAGTTCACAAATGGACAGGTTGCGGTACACCAGGGGTATTTCACAAAGATTCAAAGTTGAACTCAACTCTTAAGTTGGAATTTCTAATTAAAGAAAGCCATTTGAAACCTTGGCCTAAAAAATATTTAAATGCAAGTATTTTAAACTTCCAGGCTCCTTGATAATAACAAAATTAACTTATTTTATCAATCTTAATGCCATTTCAAAAGGAACTGTTAAAACAATTTTTTTACAAAGAACTGTTATAACGCACTATATAAAAGTGGACAATTATTATTATTATTAAAGACACTAATGGCTTTCCATAATTGTTAGGTCCAACTTAGAGTGAAGTTCAACTTGGAATCTTTGTGAAACACCCCCCCCCCCCCCCCCCACCCCCAGATGATGGATGCTTGGTCTTACACACAAAGGAAGAGGAAGTTATTAATTTCACTGCTTGCAAACGCCTTGTTTAAAAACATGTCAATCAAAATCAAAACACTTCCATTGCCTGAAGCAGGAGTTATGGGTGATAATTAAGGCCACTGGGGACATTTGCACTTATTCTCTATAAACACCAGCCTAGAAATGTGGGTATAGCCTTTAGAGTGCAGTGCGTTATTACAAACGATGTTAATCATAATACATGTATACATTTACAAATGGATTGTGTTTGGGGGGGGGGGGGGGGGGGGTAACATAGTACCCTTAGGGGGGCATTTGTTTTGTTCTTCGTGTGTAACATTACACGGACCCCCAGACAGAGACACAATGCATGGCACAGCCCTAAAAAGAGGGTTTGATAACATAAAAACATTATTTTAATCATAGCATAACAATGGTGGTAGACTATTGTGGTGATTGTGGTGGTGGTGGTTGTGGCTGGGAGGGCGATATTAATCCAACCATTTCATGAGCATGGTTTGAGACAATTAGTAGCCTGAATCCGTGAATCATGTTTCAGAACGCCCATTATGGGTTTCAATTCACGATAGAAGATAAACACATCCATTAACAATAACAGCATATAGTCTAAAGTACTGAGGTAGTTTGGTTGGAACTTAGGAGGGTAACGATGCTACCATGAATGTAAAAATAATAAAATCAATTAGCGCCCCCTCAAGGGCAACGTTTTTTATCACCAACCGTGTGAAAGAATATATCATAACTTATGTGTTACTGTAAAGATTTTGACCAAAAATACGTTGAATTTAGTACTTGAGCAATAAAAGGTTCAAAATAAAAACAAATCTATGCACAGTTCAATTCAACCGTGTGTCGGGGAACCGCATTGCTTGCTGTGTTAAAAACCTATGGCAAATGCTGCCAAGTGGCTCCGCTTGGGAATGAGCGTATAGATGTGGCCGGCGTAGACGGGCCAAACTGGCGGTGAATTTAGGCCGAATGTCAGCGGCATGCATTTAAATTTCAACTGATATTATACTAAGGTTCAGATTTTTCCACACAAGACCTTTTTTTATACTATTTCAACGATACTGCTCAATCATTTTGGCCATTGTCGGTAACCTTCCCACCATATATATTCATGAATATAAATGATAATGATAAAAGACCTATGTTGGTTTGATGATATACAGTGTACACACTTTATACATATAAAAATGTTCTGTCAATCATAACAAACTAGCTGTACCCGCGGAAATCCGCGGGTTTTTGTGAGAGAGAGGCGATGATGACATAACGATACTTTAAATCTTTACTATTCCCAGAGTCATAATTTAAATAGTATAAGACAAAATAAACACGGGCGACTCAATCCCGCCCCACTACCCGTCGTTGGACGTGGCCCCGACGCATTAGGGTCCCGTCCAACGATATCCGGCCAATGTATAACAAAATCATAATGGTTTAGTACCCATGCAAAGTTATTCAGTTATCCCCCATATTTTATAGAGTCCATAATTTGTTCCGATTGTATTAAATTAGATACAGTACACTATGTTCGTGTACTTGCTAATATACAGTAGCTTCGCCGCTGACCCCCCCCCCCCCCCCCCCCCCCCGCGACCCGTCGTGTCCCATGAACGTTTCATATCCAATCTAAGTTCTCCGGCGTATACATTTTGTCATATTCTTGTGAAACCCGATGATATATTCCGTTGAAGCAAGGATATGGGAGTTCCATGGTTGAAGGGAATAGTAGCCGTCAATACATGCATTGCATAATAAATGAGCAGATACCCCCCCCCCCCCCCCCCACACCCAGGCGTCTTCTCTTCGCAGATGGCATAATACAATCATTCATATTACCGCAAGATGTCGAGATTGTATAAAACTCCCCTGCTCCACCATTGTCCACCCCGCTTTATTCACTTCAATGCACTTTGCACGCCCGCTCAGCTGTGTACAAAGCATGTGGGCTCGCGGACTTAATACATCTTACCACAAGCTGGCGCAATTATAGTATCGTGTACGGTAGGGCGAATAGATAGTGACCAGAGACGATGGTCAGCAGGTCAGTGAGCTATGCAAATAAACTACGGTTCGGTGGGGTAATTTGATGACTGCGCGACGTGTATACACGGCTGTACAGCCATTGCGCGTTGTATAACCGCAGCTAAATTGAAGTTGTCGAATTTTGTCGTCCATGCACTTACAAACACGATGCCAATCGGCAATAGCGATCAGTACCATACCATCCGCATAATATAAATATTGATATTTATCAAAACCTTGATAGTTTCGCAACGTGTAATATCTAAAATGGTTTCTCGATATATTATTTGTTTTATCTACTCCAATTTATATTCTTACAAATACTTTTACGGCGATAAATCGTTAGTCAATGCTCGGCGTCTTAAACGGGCAATCCGCATTGCTGACTTTCCCTTTTCTTCGATCTGGAGGACGACCACGGGGCGGGAGCGACTCGGGAATGCCTTATTGTCCTCCGCAAAACGTATATCCTTCGATCCCGACGGTCGGGGAGTCGCCGAATTCTCGGGGTGAGGATATCTCGAGTGGGAGGCATTTGGGGGGTTGAAGCTTACCGTATTAATATAATAGATAGTAACAGGCTTAGCCTAAAGTAGTTTTTGGGAGGGTACTATAACAATAACATATTGCTTTTATTATCATAATGAATAGAATTGTAATTCGGGTAGAATAGTTAACAACATTCACAGGCAGCTATCTAGAGACGCATAATGTTAACAAGAACTCAAGTTGGCAACAACAAAAACCACAGCATAATCCTGAGCTCAATGTCACTTTCATAAGTCATGTGCACCCGAGCTGTCCCTAATATACTTGGTCGCAGTTGAGACCTTGAATGCAATTAAATTGGCTTCCTGCATGATGAACCTGGCAGGAAAATAAAATTGATCTATCAAAACGCTTTCCCTCTATCTATCAAAACATTCAGAATCTGTGCATTTTACAGTTTGATCCGTGTTCTAGTTTCTATGTGAGTGTTTAATTCATGCTTATATGCGGGTGAATCATGATGAAACATATAAAGTTCTTTACTTAAAATTCCTTTTAGCATAACAATGTGTGCTACAATAATCATGAAACTTCACTTTGTAATATGTTATTTAGTGTTTGTACATTTTAAAATTTTCCTGGAAAAAAGAGAGACTTTCTGATATCTTGTATTGCTTTGGAATTTTATGTATGCAATAACGTGAGAATGAGTTAACCATTAGCAACACAATCAATCGATCCTCTTTTCGTTCTGACTGTATGATCTGTATATAATATAAAGAAAAACTATACACCTGCAATATCAATTCTGTTTACTGTTCTCCCTTCTTTTTGATATTCACTTGACACCTTCTGATCCTCATGATCGACCATCACAAGCGACATTCGATTTGTACACGAGAAGACAAAGGAAATGAGTAAACAAGGAAGAGACAGAGAGAGATAGGCTGATCTGATCATCATAATTACAGCAGTAAAACAAAATACATAGGGGCTCCTCAGGATGAGTTAGCCAGGCCCCCCCCCCCCCCCCTAATGACAACAAAGAGCCCCAATAAATTTCCATCTCGGGTCCCATGAAAAACACATTTCGGGAAGGCACATTACGATACCTTCATTCAAGAAATACAAAAATCCTAAATCTCATATTTTAAACCAAATTTGACTATTTCAGCTAATAACAGAGAAACTATCTCCGCGACATAACGGTCGTTTTGTGATGTAAGGTCACATATGAAGCACATAAGCAACCGAGATACAGGTGGTTGCTAGAACATGTTGGCTGCAGGAACTCTAGTAGAAGGAGAATAACCACCTGCCTTTCCACTCTGTTCAATTTTTTCACTCCTTTTGATGAGACTGAAACCTTATCTGAACCTCATGAATAATCTGGCCGATATCCATCTTCAGTCTCAGAAGAGAAGAAAAAGGCATGCGAGAGACATCGATAGAGACAAGAGAGAGGGGACCTGAGAGGGACGGAGGGGGAGAGAAAAGGAGAAAGGGAGTGAGGCCCTGTGAGGGCGGGATAGATGGTTTGGGGGGGGGGGGATGGGAGACACCAATGGATATTGGAGGGAGAGGGGGAGAGAGAGAGACATACAGAGGCGAGTTGAAGAAGAGGGGGTGGGGGGAGATAGAGGGGGATGATCTGGGGGATATAGAGGGAGAGAAGGGGGAGAAAGGGGGAAGGGGCGAGATGGAGAGGTAAATCGGGGAGGGAGGATGAGAGTCAGACGAGAAGGCCGTGGGAAGGGTACAAAGGGAGAAAGGGGGAGGGGGAGGGGGAGCAATAGAATGAACAAATATGAGATCAAGAGAATCATGACAACACAGCTTGAAAAGAGAAGAGGGAGATAAGAAATCATAACGAGGAATACTTTAATTCAGAATAATGCAAGAAAACAAATGCAAAAGAAGAAGAAACAAGGGAGACCTCTCACTGCAGTTGAAAGTTATACAAGTATTACTGATATCATCTATTCAGTATTAGGCAAGGGAAAGTTATAGTGAGATTTAGAGAGAAAGGGAGAAATGTGACAACACGGGCCTCTGCTCTCGCAGAAGTTGAGAGGAATGAAAACCAGCGAGGTGAAAAGAGAAAAAAACGAGCGTTACTTCATCATCTATTTACGTCGCCGTGACTCACGCTAGATCTCCAACGTGGAGGGCAGAGTAGAATTGTATATCATTACTTCGTCTGGTGCCAGCAGTCTGTGAATTCTAGCCATATAAGGCAAATCTGTCTCCTTTATCGTTTTGTTAAAAAGAATTCTTTGGGGGGAAAAAAAATCATGCTTTTCCACGCTTTTCCATGCTTTTTCTAACGTGGAGAGAAGAGTCATTCATTACTTAGTCTGGTGCCAGACAGTGAATTCAAGCCATCCCTTATTTCCTTCAGAATGAGAATTTCTCCAGGTCAATTATATTCAAGCGTTAAACAACTTCATGCTATCTCCATATTGGAAAGAAGATTTGTACATCATGAATCCAGGACAGTCAGTGAATTCAAGCTAATTCAAAATTTCTTTCCAAGTACCTTTCATATTTCCTTCCATCAAGTTTCTCACATGCTGAAATATTTAGTGTGAAAATAACGTAGCTATTGCTCCTCATTATTATTAAACAGGTTTATTTTATGGTAGATTTAAAAGCAGTTTTCCACAGTCCTCTTCTTCTGTAATGCTGAAAAATGCATTCTATTTCCCATTTGGAAAGAATGTAGTCTATTTTCTAACTGAATTCTATCAAATTTTAATGTGGCCCCTAAAGACATTTTTAGCTCTTTTACATTTTCACAGATTTCTGTATTCTACCTTGTAGAGGATCTGTACAAGAAACTTTATACTTGGTGCATACATATGTGCAGCTGCAAGCTACATTTACTAATGGCCCGGTCAGATATCAACGGATATCGGAAACGTATGTCCAACGAATAGACAATTTGCGAAATTAAATTATCCGGTGATGAAAGTCGTCTCCATTGCTTCATGTACAAATCATAGAACAACGTACATCACCGGACAAGGAACGGACAAGAAACGTATAGAAAGGATGGAAAATTTAGCTCTCCGTTTGACATCCGTTTGCGCAATCCGTTGATATGTGACTGGGCTATAAACAGTGAGTGAAAGGAGGCGGGAAGAGGGAAAGAAATCGTACAGCACCTTGCTTTCTCAGAAAGGAAAAGAGAGCTCAGATTTTAGCACAGTATATTGGATGGGGGAGGGAAACTGAATGTCATTAACTTTGCATGATTCTATATATATGATGACACACGCGGTACCCCGGGGTACCGCGTTGTGTAGCGCCATCTTGTGTCCACTCGAAGCACAACCGTATTGCGTTGTGTATGCAGTGCAGCACGCGATTGTATGCACGCTATACCCTGGTACAGCCCTAAAAAAACAAAAACAAATTAAACAAAATGGCGGATATTCGTTTGGTACCCCAGGGTACCATTTATGTCATCGTATACTACATGCAACTTATTAGTTCTACCCAGTGAAGGAAGACGGGGGGGGGGGGGGGGGGGGGGGGTGGAGGGGATGTTGAGAGAACAGAGCAACTGATTGGTTATTTTCCTGTTGCTTTCTCAGAAAGTTAAGGAAAGCTTTGATTTATGGGATAGATACGGTATAGGGGAAGGAAAACTAAATGTCAGAAACTTTGCTTCATTCTAAATACTACATATAAGCAGTTTTCAGCAGTATTTTTGCATCATTTACTACATAAAACATAAGACTTGGTGCAGCTACAAGTTCCAATTAGAAATACCCAATGAGTAAAATGGGGTGGGAGGGAGCTGTGTGGAGAGAACACAGCAACATAATTATTATTTTCCCCCCTGCTTTCTCAGAAAGGAATAGAAAGCTTTGATTTAGCAGATAGATATTGGATTAGGGAAGGGAAACGATCAATCAGCAAATAGAGGCTCGAGAGTAAACAAGATTTTTTTTCCTAGCAATGTGTGTACCGAGTTCAGCATAAGTTGAGGAGGGGCTCCCATATTCTTGATCACAAAATGTTCAGCATACCCTCTAGGCAAATCTCATGAGCAGACACGGATTAAATGTTAATTGATTTTTGTATGCAGTAAGTATTGTATAGTTATTTGGTATGCACATTACACCAGTTATAAGTAAATAAACGTTCAAGTTTAACAAATTAGATAGTTCAGTATAATATGACAGCTTTAAACTGCACTTAACAATGTAAAGTTATTTTTTCAGATACATAATTCTTTAAATGTATACTAATGTTATATATTATCTAGATCTATTATGTAGGGTAAAAATGTGATAACATTTGCCAACTTTACAGGAAATTATGCAAAATCTTCTGCATTTGACTTAATTGAACATGGAGTTGTGAACAAACACACAAATAAACTAAATTTAAATAATTTTCTTACAAATTGTTATTTTCAAAGCAACAATTGGGCAAATAATTTTCACCTCAATGAAATACAAATGTACATCCATTTTAGCTCTAGGGGGCAATAATACACTCAAAGGAACATTTCCTTAATAATGCAATGTGGTTTAGTGGTATAATAAATAGCTAAACCATATTGGCACAACAATAATGTGCAGGTCTTGTGATACAAATAACACACAAAGGCCGTTTGCCAAACAGGAAACATGAAACAATATCCTTTATACAATGCAATTAATCATTCAAAATCTGTCACAAACGTTTCATATTAATTACAGTCATGACTCATGAATCTGCTGGCAGAAAAAAAAGTAATTCTTGAAAGTGCATACATGAATACACACAAATAAACCTAAACACAAAATACATTATAACTCAAAATAATTATCACACTGGCAGTGGCATCAAATCAGAGGACTAATTTGTACAGGTATACATATTCCTTATTGTTATTATTATTTTTAAAATATAACTTGATAAAATCGTCCATCTTTTCCTTTCATTAATGAAGATAATCAGATAATAAAGTTTTACAACCCATTTACCTACCAGAACCTGGTGGGTCCTGTATCAACTCTATGAGGATTGGTGGGAATACAATCTAGTAGGTTAAATAACAATGAATCAGAATCGTCCAAATCACTTACTCCTTGTAGCAACTGGCATGATTCCCTTGATTCCTTCAATTCGCATGGCAAGTTCAACAATCATATAAAAGTAGATTTTAATCAACTTTCGCCGAAATCACCGAACAAACTTTTGTGCGCTCATCTAATCGTTCCGGAGGGTTATAACGCCCCATAAACACAACAAACAACGCAAACTGTTTGCTGCGCACTGAGATTGAATTGAAGATATATATACTACGGATAGCAAGTACCCTAGGCCCCAACTTGGCTAAGCAGTAGGTAAAAACACAACTTGTTTACACTGCGTCGTAACTTGACAATGTACATGTACGTATACCTGTAGAAACAAAACAAAAACACTACTTGTCCATAGCTCCCTAGAGAGCACAACTGAACTAAAACACACAAACATAAATATGCAACTTATGTTGAGCACACGAACAAACGCAACTTATGTTTGAGCACACGAGCCCACACCTTTGCAGTGTCTGTCTGACACACGACTCGCTCGGCTCGGCTCAACTCGACTGTCTACTAACCCTGTATGCAAGTGATCACGAGTAACTTCCCCCAAGGAGACCCCGAAAGAGCGCTGCAGAACGGAATGACGTAGTAACTTTGGGGACTTCCTCTCCTCTTGTTAGTGTGGATTTTATTGAGCTTGACGAATCAGATCCAGCAACACTTGCCCCCCCTCTCTCTATAATTTGTCTCACCTTGCGTACATATTAGTATAATGACTAGGAATGAATAAGGGGGTTTCCTTCTGACCAAATAACCTTGCTCCATTTTGACCCCCAATCTTTGATAGATTGCTGACGGAATGTGTAATTAGTGTTCAGTAAATTGGTTCCTCAACACATATTGAAACTTTAAGTACAATATACAATTCACAAACGTTTTTCTTAGCAACCTGAAGGATTGCCAGCAGTTTCCCCAACATAGCAACAACTAATGACTAATGCATGCAACGTGGATTCAAATTATTGAGTTATACTTTATCAGCCTTGTGTACATGTATGTGGGTTTTTGTTTCCTTCCCTGTAACGACTTTGCAAAGTACTTTCCAAAACGAGCGCAGTCACTTTAAAATGTGTCCACTCAAAATATTTTGTGTCCATCAGGTTAACTTATCTCCACATCCCAATAACCTCCAATAGGTGAGCAGAAATTCTAGAACGTCATTAACCATCCTTACAAAATATAAAATACATTTTTAATGTGATGATTTGCGGTTAAGCGGTTCTGTAGCAGGAAGCGATTTCTTTTCGCTTAACAAAAGGTTAATGTGGTTATTGTAAACTGAAAATCACCTGAAAAACACACGCACCAATTTTGTTTGGAAAAACACAGCGTGTTACAGGAAGAAAAACATAGAGAGTGGGTGAGGATTGGAAAGGAAGCAAGGGAAAAGGTCAAATTTCATTTACAAGGTCTACTTTCGATCCCACAAACAATAACTAAAACCCCTTTTTAATTGAGGAAAATAGTCGCGGTAACGTCCAGACGTTGTTAGGATGACATTCTACCGCGTTTGTATTAAAAAGGTCCGATCGGGGTAACGTCCTGACAACAGCGCGGTAAGGTTCGACCTAGTCGGGCTAGGGTAATAGCGCGGTAACGTCCGGACGTTACCGCGTTGTTAAGCTGATAAACATTGTATTAAAAAGCGTGCAGAATGTTAGCCAGGTAGATGACGTCATGGCCGTAAAAAATGTAAACATTGCAGCGATCGCGTTTTGGATCGGGAACATGTGGTACTCTTGTAAACAAGGTTGCCAATTTAAACTGCTGTAAGTTCACACACAAATACTATTCCACATACTCCTAATTTTAGACTTAAATTTGCCCAAATAATACAAGTTATAATACTATGAATATAAAAATTGGAAGTTGTAACAAATCTAAAATTTGATAAGTACAACAGCTCACTCCAGGGTACACCTACGTGTGCGCATTATTCATCGCTGATCATAATTCAACATCAAGCTTCAGCTCATGCAATATCCCAACACGTGTATCAGCGAGATTTAACTAGAATTATTTTTTCCTGAATTCTAATCTACCGTAATTGCATGCTGTGAATTGCACGGAACAGTAGCATTATGGCTACCCACCGCAAATCCATGATTACTGTTGAAGTTTGAAGTCGGATTGAAGAAAAATAGATTCGTACCATACGTGTAAGGAATATAAACCGGTATAGTATTATTACCTGCGCTATAATTATGCAGCGAAAACAAAAATAGCGTGACTATAGTAGACTGACAATTGCGCTCCCGATTGCCTGTTGTATACCCGATATTAATTGACCGTCAACATTTCCCGCGCTAACGTATACCAGCGCGCGCCGATTAGCACATGTCACGCCAGCTGGTCGCATGATGAGAGAGGTGCGGTTGCTATAGTAACCTACCCGTGTGACTCAGAGAAACACTTTTGATTAAAACGCTGCACAACCTATCGCGGCGTATTTTACGACCGACCTTCTACTGATTTGATCGAAATCCTACTCGGGTAAAAGCGAGGTAGAAAAAAAGTTCTCCAATTAAAAAGGGGTTTAAGGCTAACAGGTTCTTTCATATTATCTACTCTTTTTTTTGGGGGGGGGGGGGAGGAGGGGGGGGGGAGGGGGGTGGATTTCCAGTAAAAAATAGAATATATTTATGGTCATAGTATTCCATATAAAGGCTATTATTCAGGCATTTGGGTGTGGGGGTGATGAGATCAAATCACACACATTAATGTGCTTAATAACTTAAACCGAACCCTCGTTGACTTTCAAATTGGCAAAATTTGGTATGTTTGTGAAGGAAATGTTACTTTTTCTAAGGATATTAACTTAATCCGCGATATAGATGTTGAAATTTGACTTAAAAAGTCTTCGAAAATGGAGCAAAAGAGAGCCGTCTCGTTGACTGAAATTCGCTCAACGATCGGCCTGAAAATCGTGACGTCACCGGTTGAATGGGCCCGGCCGATCAGCTGATCAAGCAAAGCGACGCGCGTGCATTGTATGTACTGCATGTGTTGTGTATATTGCTTTTTGATAACGTACGATCGAGCTCGACAGTTTTATTTCGAGGAAAATGGAGGAAAATACTCTCGAACTGAGTTTCGCAATGGATTTTTCCGAAGAAGATGAAGAAGAGGACAGGAATGATTCATCAGACAGTGACAATGATAACGGGGATTTGGGAGACTTTTGGCGCTAGTTCACTATTGTACCCGCACGCTGCTCCGGTGTCGGCACGCTACGCTGCCCGTGACGCGCTCGTACCATACGAAACAAATTAATGTAACGTACCCAAAAACAACTAAATCTTCGACCATTGCTCAAATAATGGTCATGATTTCAAAGTAGTTACACAAAACAGGTAAAAAAGATAACTACTTTGAAATCATGACCATTATTTGAGCAATTTTTGAAGATTTAGTTGATTTTGGGTACGTTACATTTGTGTTTCGTAGGGTACTCTTCACGAGCGCGGCACGGCCAGCTAGCGGGGTAGCGTGCCGACACCGGAGTGGGGGGTTTCAATGCGCCCTTTCCCCCAGCATTTTTCCCGGCAAACTAGTGCATGGACATGGTGCAATTCGCTATACAATTGCCGCAGCCATAGCCAGATCGACAAATCTATCACTTTCATGGCCTCTTCGACATTATTATTGTTATTTTTCACTGTCGGCTTAGAATGCCGACAGAGAAAAATACAATATAATGTCAAAGTCCAAGAGGCCATGAAAGTGATAGTTTTGTCGATCTACCATACGCCATGCACCTTTTCCCGACTTTGCGACTCGAATTCAACTTTGTAGATACTGGCGAACTCGCGATTTCCACCTCAAAACCATGCCTGAAATCTTCACTTCCTTCAGACATTTCCACCATTCTCCGATTTTGCAGATATCAGGTCGAATCTAACAAGAAAAATGACATTGACAAGGACGGCGTTCTATCGATTGAGCAGGGCAGCATAAATCGCGCGAGCTGGACTGGGGGATCGTTGGGGGAGGCAAAGGGTACTATGGTACTACCGCTCTACCGTCCGCGGCCGCCGTACGCGGGGTGGTTTGGGCCTAGTCAACCTGTGACGTCATCAAATTTCTCTGCACCAAATCGCCGTCAATCGGCGAAAATCGGGGTTCAGAATAAGAGTTTAAATTTGCTTTTAATTGTTTTCTGGGC
Source organism: Echinarachnius parma (assembly GCA_037951105.1). Lineage (NCBI taxonomy): Eukaryota > Metazoa > Echinodermata > Echinoidea > Clypeasteroida > Echinarachniidae > Echinarachnius > Echinarachnius parma. Next base: position 87,336 of record JBAMJV010002656.1, read on the forward strand.
GGTGTTAGGGCTTCAAAATTAACCTTTTCATGCTCAGTATGTTCTCAGCTTTCAGAAAAGGTACAATATGCATATTATAGGATTTTCATTGAGTTTTCGGTTTAAGGCTAATTCACAGTGTGGCATTGAAACAGCAACAAAGGACAAATTAACAAACAAAAAAGAAACTTGGTTTTATCAGAACGGAGCAATAAGCAGGGATACCAGTTGGTTTCTCCAGATGAGCCTGAAAAGAGACCCAGACATGTTGGAGCCTCATATGTTATGTACAATATGAAGCCTGATAAAGCCTGATATGGAAAGGTGTCAGGGCCTGAAATCAGGCTATAGCCTGAAAACTGGCATCCCTGAATAAAGAAAGAAACTGAAAGGAAATGGAGTGTCCTGAGCGTGGGAGGTTAGTAGGTCAGCAAAGGAAATTATAAATGCAGCTTTACTACTTGTATATACAGCTGCCAAATGTTACATAATGAGCAGCAACAATTAATTAACCACATTCAGAAAACATAATTAACATAACAAATAACCACACAGCTTATAAAAAAAGATTGAACAAAAGGGAAAATAATTAATGGAAGAGTTACATTCTACAAGGTCTAGATTTCATTGGCTCCTTGCTCTACTTACGAGTACATTTAATATGTATGAACTGAAGATTTATTTTTAAACATGACACCGAGTTTTGATGGACAATATAACAATGAGTGGAAAGAAATCTGATAGTGATAGTATTGAGGATATCGCGAGCAAGAGAAAGAGAAAAAAAAGAGGGGAGAGAGAGGATAAAATATCAAACTTAAAGGAAATCGAGTGTCCTGGGCGGTCAGGGGGTATGGTCAGGAGGTGTGGTCAAGAGGGTCTAGAGTAAGGGACATTTTCCGGCTGCCAAAATGTTACATAATGAGTTGCTCTTGCCAAACCCCATAATTAATTTCAAGAAAAACAACATACATAATAACAAACACCCACATGGCTACACATTAATTTTCTTAACCCATTGCTTATGGGAAACTGGTTGGTTATGTACAAAGTCTATGGGAATTTCAAAATCATGAAGGGAATGGGTTAACAGACCATTTTGTTTAGGTATATTGGAATTTATTAAAGATCACAACCATTCATTTCCTGAGCTCTAGATGTTTAACTGGTTAAACAAAAGTCCAAAGGCCCCTCCCTGAACCCGCCAAAGCTAGGATGAATCAAACCAGGTCACATTTTAATAATAAGCAAGAAAAAAAAAAAAATTAAAAATTTTATTTCTAGAACATTTCAAACAACTAATCAGCACTCCAACCTCATAAACACTGCTGTAAGAAATGCAATATTATTTAATTTGTGATAAAAGTATTCCTTGAGAAATAAACACGGCTGTAAGCATGAATCCCAGAGCAATTTCAAGAGGAAATGAACATAATTTGGATTAAGGCTTTTTGTTTTTGTATATTATGAAATAACAATAAACCAATTCAATTTACCTGCCAGACATATTTTCTGTTTTACTTTGTGAATTTTAAATTAATTTGTGATGTTATTCCTGGACAAACAATACAGACTGCTGTAAGCGATCTCTCTTTCAATGAGGAAATGAAAATCATTCAATACCTAATTCATTTATTTTGTATATTCCACCTGTACGTTATTATTATCCAATAAACTTAGCCAATAAGGTGCTAATGAATAAATGGAACGACTTAACGAGCAGTTATTTTTCTGCTGCAAATTAAATCAGCTGCCGGTGAATGGGGGTACGTGTATATCACTATCACGATGTATTACCATTTTAATCAAATGATGATTGGTTTAGAATGCCATGTGAAATACCTAACACATATTGTATACTGTGTTCGTTTTTATTCTATATCTGGAAATACAGTAATCTTGAATAAAGAAGATTCCAACTTTGAAATCTCATAGAATCCGATGAAATGTCATCTTATTTCTTGAAAATAATTTTGATTTAAGAGGATTTCAACTTTGAAATCTCATCAAAAATAAAATCCGATCAAATCTCATATTTTTTTCATGAAATAATTCCATATCTAAATCACACTGTGACCAACAACAAGAGTTACACACAGTGATATAAAAACACCTAAGGACACAAGCAATTTAGCACTCATATTCATACAAAACACCTCCCTGAAATCAATAAAGAGCTCACATAATAAGATTTCTATTCGTGGAAAAGAAATTGCAGAGTGCTATTTTGAGGCAGGCATGCTTGAAAAGTAGCCCCCCCCCCCCCCCCCCCCAATAAAATTCCATTCTCCCTTGTTAGAAGATCATTCAGCCGATAACAATCTGAAGCTTGTCATAACTTTACAGGGGTGGTCTTTATAGACAGGTTCATTTGCATACAAACTGCTTCCCAGCCTAGGGAATAAAGGAAACCTGTCATTAGTGGTCTGGTTTACCTTAGTGCATGCTATACAGCACTGGCGTAAATCTGTCCGGAAAACACAATGCATTGGGGGGTCGAGCAATTGTTCACAAACGGTTTGTGAACAATTGCTCGACCCCTCAATGCATTGTGCTTTCCGAACAGATTTACGCCAGTGCTATACAGACAAACCTGTCTATAAATAAGGGAGACAGAATATTTGGTCTTTAAAGACAGGTTTATTAACACATCAAATGCTTCCCAGGGAGTCAAAGAAACAGTTCTTTTTTAAATAAAGTTTTTTTTTTAAATAATAGACAAGCCATCTTTATCATTTACATGTAGAGTTAAAGGGATAGTTGAGTATTGGTCAAACTTAACTTTAGTAACCAAAACCTGCACGATTACGAAACAAACTAATAGTTATAACTTCACCATGCTCGAAAAGTATACACAATTACAAACGACAAAGTAAAACCCCTGTTATCATTCAAAAAGAGCCGTTACAACTCGAAGTGTCAAATTAACTCGGCGCGAAGCATTAGCGTTGTAGGTCCTAATACGGGACTGTATAGTGCAGTGTGCGGTAATACGGGACTGTAGTGCAGTCACTGTGTGCGGTAATACTATACAGTAGTACGTGTATATTATGTATCGCAACCATAGAAGTATGACTCAAACACTGCCGTTGACGCAACTCGCAAGCCCCATTCGCATTCGTTCGCCTTTCGTTCACAGTCGCGCTAACACACGGAGAGACTGGTCCATGAGGCGCATATATCACTGATTTTTTGCGGAATGGAAGGAAAAATCATAATCTTAATCCACCCGGTAGTTGGATCACATATTGGAGAGTAAATTGCTGGTAAGTACCGTATCATATGTATAGTTTTAAGCACAATTAGCGTGCACACAAATATTTGGTTTCAGTCTTTTATTAGGAGAACATAGAACGCTAGTGCCTCGCACTAGCAGTTCTAAAAAGTGATACCCGGGCGTCAACCACTTTTATATGATATTTTGAAAGCAAATTTCACAACAATTAGAGCATTTGAATGGAAATTATTATTATTTCCCATGTTTTTTTCGATGATCTTTCATATGGAATTGAAATCAACCAAATCCGTTACAATCGATGTTGGGGGGGCACTTTGGAAATTACCAAAACTCAACTTGGCCTTTAATTCATAGAGCCGGATCTGACTGTAATAATACCAAAACTATTGTCATCACAAATGACTTTCAATGTCCCTTCAATACATTGACGTCAAGACAGGATATACTTGCGTGCGACAATCCATTTATTCTCTTTGTTCACAGGGACACAAATGTATTTTGGGCAGCTGCCTAGAGTATGAAATAACATTTTAATTGAATTTGGGTGCAAAAGTTTCGTTAGCAAATGGGGAAAGGTGCAGTGAAGGCCAGGGTAAACAGGGTAAACAGGGGGCAGAGATGGGGCATAGAGGGGGCATAGAGGGAGCAAACGAGAGGCAAAGAGCTGGCAAAGAAGGGGCAGAGAGGGGGGGGGGCAAAGAGAGTGCATAGGGGCAAAGAGGGGGCAGAGAGGGGGCAAAGAGGGGGCAAGAGGGGGCAGAGAGGGGGCAAATAGGGGGCAAGAGGGGGCAGAGAGGGGGCAAAGAGGGGGCAAGAGGGGGCAGAGAGGGGGCAAATAGGGGGCAGAGAGGGGGCAAAGAGGGGGCCGAGAGGGGGGCAAAGAGAGTGCATAGGGGCAAAGAGGGGGCAGAGAGGGGGCAAAGAGGGGCAGAGAGGGGGCAAAGAGGGACAGAGAGGGGGCAAGAGGGGGCAGAGAGGGGGCAAATAGGGGGCAGAGAGGGGGCAAAGAGAGTGCATAGGGGCAAAGAGGGGGCAAAGAGAGGACAAAGAGGGGGCATAGACAGGGTAAAGAAAGGTCAAAGTGGGTGCAATGTCAGGGCAAGATGTGGCAGTGGGGCAATGAGGGGGTGAAGACGGGGGCAAAGAGAGTGCAGAGGGGGCAAAGGGCCAAAGAGGCTGCAAAGAAGGGGCAAAGGTGGAGCAAAGAGAGTGCATAGCGGCAAAGAGGGGGCAAATAGGGGGCAAAGAGAGGACAAAGAGGGGGCATACACAGGGTAAGGAAAGGTCAAAGTGGGTGCAATGAGAGGGCAAATATATGGTAGTGGGGCAAAGAGGGGGCGAAGATGGGGCAAAAAGGGTCAAAATAGGGGCAAAGCGAGTGCAGAGGGGGCAAAGGGCCAAAGAGGCTGCAAAGAAGGGGCAAAGATGGAGCAAAGAGAGGGCAAATAGGGGGAAAGTGGGGGCACAGAAGGGGCAAAGTGGGAGAAGAGAGGGGCAAAGAGAGAGCAAAGTGGGGGCAAATATATTTTGAGAGTCAGTTGAGGCCTGAGATTTCGATATTAGCAGAATTTTAATTGAAGGCAAGGCAAGATGACAAATCTTTTTACCTATAATTTTTCCAACAAACGAAAAGGGGGGGGGGGGGGGGGGGTGCGGGGAACAAATACCCCAGAGACGTGGAAAGGGGGATCTGGATTCTAAGGCGGTAGGGGAACACCTTACCTACATGTGCGTCATGGAAAATGTATGTTCGTACTGTGCATTCATGGGACGAACAAACAGGAATAAAAGACAAGAAACACCTGGATTTCAATCGACATGATATGATTTAAAGTACAAGTTATAGCTGTGCGGTGATGTTGTCATGAAGAGAGCACTGCGGTTTGCCATAAGTAACTCGACTAGTTTGGCTAGTTTGTGCACATTACATAACACTGAGCCAGTGCGTATTTCACACCGTGCGCAAGGCATTCGCAAGATGGCACATCATGGGGGTGTTTCGATTCTAAGTTGAACTTAACTCTAAGTTGGACTTTAAAAGTATGGAAAGCCATTAGTTTCTTTGAAAAATTGTTGTAAAATTCCCTTTTCAAAGGTATAAAATATTGACTCAAACCATTGGTATTTTCTATTATCAAGGAGATTTCATGTTCTTGATGCAACATCTATGAAAAGTCTAACATTCTTGCTTTGCTGCTTTTGAATATATTGTATTCCAAGGCTACAAATGGCTTTCCATAATAGTTAAGTTCAACTTAGGATCTTTGTGAAACACCCCCATGTCTGATATATGAATCCGAACCACCTTTACAGTAGCAGGCCACCGGGGATAATCTAAAGAGACTCTTAATTAATATTTAAAAACAAATATAGGTATTATCTTGATGGGTTAAAATAATTGAGGAAAACAGTTTCATCCATCGACTTGAAGTCTTTTACATTTGTAATATACCATACTGAAAAATATAACTATAGCTTAAACATCAACTAATATATATGCACAAGTTATTTTTGTTCCTCCCAACATTGGGGGTAGACATTTTACGAGCTTTTTGTATTATTACAAATTAGCTGGATGTGTTTTTCTCCACATTTCAAGTAATTCCACACCAACATGTCTGACAGAAAACATGCTTTGTAATATATGGCAGGGCTTTGCAAACTAAATTACAATGTGTAATTCCCCCAGACTATAAAACATGTTGCCATAGTTACCGTGGTATAACTTGCAATTTGCGTGGCAAGCTACTGTACAATTGACGATTATAAGTTCTGGATTGGAAAATTATGACCTTAACGAGGAGCATTCATTTTTTGGTTGGTGTGGTTGAAAACAACGAGTATGCAACCATTATGCTCACTTATTCTGTAATGGTTTTATAGCAGCATATTTTAAAACCTATTTATTCCACAAATAGCAGTTAATCATGTGCTGTCAATTCCTATAGTTACCATGGTAAGACATGCCATTTGCGGGGCAGGCTACAAACTCAAAATGATCATTATAAATTCTGAACTGGAAAATTGTGACCTTAACGATACAGATTATTAAGATATTTTGGGCGTGGTTGAAAATTTTGTTTACAATCATCACGCTCTTATAATATGTGGACAGGTTCCGTAGCAATGTTTTTCTCCGCAGAAGCTCACTGTTGGTGGCCACTGTAGGCAGGTTGGTTGCTGTAGACAGGTGGCCACATAAGACAGGGTCTACTTTCTTTTAATTTTGTTATTTTATGCAAGCTTAAAGTAGCCCTCAAAAATAAAAGTTATTTTCCTCTCACCCTAAATGCGTTTGACATTTGAGCACGCTCCCCGAGGGTAATAAACTGCATCACTCTGTCGTCATGGTAACCACACTTCCTAGCAGATGCATTTTTCTAAAAAACGCACTCTTATCACAAGTAGCTGAACTTATAAAGTTACTATTTTTTGTAGTTTTCGTACTCTGAGCTATCCCCTGGAGGGTTTTAATGCTATTCTTATAATCACATATATTTGTAATTTATTTCTGGTGCATCACCAAACAGCTGATAAAATACAAAGCTCTACCTCAAAAGCAAGCAACGGGCACTCTCAAATGATCTGTGTCCTTCAGGGAAATTATTGAGCCTGTGAGAGAATATCTTTTTATTTTTAAGGCCCTATCTTTGTTCTTAAATCAGCAATTGTGTTCTCTCTCTCTCTTTAGGATATATATCTCTACAAGAAGATCCGGATAAGAGGATGTCAAGGGAATAATTGATAGAACTTAGAAAGAAATCTTGTACACTTGGGGGAAAGTTTGACAAACAATTGGGGGAGATGCATTTTGGAATAAGAAGAAATGGGACGAAATAATTTCAAGGGATGGATATCGGTATGGAACTGAAAAATATCTGTCTACACTTGGGAGAAAATCTTTAAAAAGGGGAGAAAATCTAAAAAAAGAAAAGAAAATGAGGGAGATTGATCCATTTGCTTGAAGAAAGTTCAGAAAACTGATCCATCAACAGTTCTTCTATTGATTTCTCTGAGGAATTTATTGATCACCTTAATAGGAAATAATGGAATTGAGCACCTTGAGGTGGAATAAAATGGAAAACAAAATATACAATTCAAACGCTGATATAAATAACAAATTATATTTTCAAGTGCAACTTTTCAAGCTTTCCTACCTTGCAATGTCATTCTGGAGAAAAAAATATTACATTGTAAACTGTGAGAAATTATGGGGGGAGGGGGAGGTTGTGGTAACTATGAAATGACTTCAAGAAACATTTTTGACATATTGGGGGTTAAATGGTCTGAGCCCCTGTGTAATTTCCGTCTATAATTAACAACAAAATATTAATTATACAAAATACTAGGTCCTTGCAAGCTAAAAAAAAAGCCCGATACATAATCACGATTTTCAATGGGAAACAATCTCAAAGTGCTAAATTTTCATACAGGCAGGCGTGAAAATTAGGCCCCGAAAATGTAAACTGTATTTATTCTCTGCACCTGAGCACAGACAATTATTGACAGGTATACTACGGACAATGATTGATTGGTATCTCATCCATCATTCCCAACGCAAGGTATTTCACAATTTGTACCAGGCTTTGTGTATATATATTGACATCAATCATCATACACATATTACAACAGCTGCAGTGCAATGTGCATCATATCATATGGGTAGCTGGGAGCCATCGCTTTGATTAATACACGACCATGACCATCATCTGCCAGATGACTAATAGTCTTTTGTCAAGGCCCTGTGCTAATAACAAACATTTTCATTGAACAGGGATGAAATCACAGGCCAAGCTGTTTTGTAAAAAAAACAGTAATAAAAAATTAACTTTAAATTATCATGAATGGTCTCTGCTAGAACACAGAACTTAAAGCGGAATTCCACCCCAGATATGTGATGTTTGCTATAAAATGAAGTGAATATGAAGAATCATGATCGAAAATCTGATCCAAAACGGTAGAGCAATAAAAAAGTTATGACATGATGAACTTTGCTCTGATTTTTAGTATCGTTCGAAATTGCTATCGATCGTGACGTCACTTGCGAGCAGCAGCCATTTTGACTTCTACATGGAACTTTTATAAAATTTAAATTTTCTTAATAACAAAGCAAATTTATGAGCTTACAAATTCTAGAGAGGTTGGCCCATCGATATTCTTCTATGAATTCGTGAAAACAAGCAGAGAAAAAATAATTTATATCAACGAAAATGAGAAATAAGTGTATTTTCATGTACTAAAGCCATGGCAAGTTGCTCGTCAATGATGTTACATATGGCGGCAATTTTGAAATGATCGCTCATTAACACATGATATTCAAATAAGTATAACTCTCGCGTTTCTTGTCCGATTTTGATCAAACTTTCACCAATTATGCCTCTTGTTCTGCTTATTCAAATGACGAATAGTTTTATCAGGCCCGGAATACCCCTTTAACAGATTATCATGTGCTTTGGATAATTTGTTGAGAAAAATGTATAATATAATGTATAATGTAATTTATAATGTGCATGATACAATACACATTATGCTCCTGCATGGTTTCAACATATCATCCCAAAGGTTCATTTACAATGTTTCACCACAGAACATAATAAACTCACCATCAATTTCATTAAATATAATGTAATACCCTTACATCCTCCCTATACTGTACATGTACCTGATAAAACACTAACATTTTAGAGAAATTGTGAATGAATTGGATCATTAATGCATATCCATCACCATCCACATCATACATACATGTACCCGCCCTTGATAACAGTCAAGTCAATGTGAACATACATGCACATTGTGTATCACCACTAAATGGAAAGCATGTTGTTACCACCATAACTGAATAAGGTATAATAGCATTACGTCTAGGCCTAATTACGTCCTCTCTTTACTACACATACATATTATATCATGATAGACATTTTGAATGTGGAATCAAACACATTCATCATCAAGCACATACCTGCCCATGACAACATATGATGTGTACATTATGTACATATATCACCACTAAATGGAAAGCTTAACTGCATAATGTATAATACTACTATGTCCTCTCGATACTACACATACATATTATATCATGGTAGACATTTTGAATGTGGAATCAAAGACATTCATCATCAAGCACATACCTGCCCATACCTGCCCATGCCACATTGACATACTAGCCCTAACTGAAACCTGGCTGACTGGTGATGCGAGGGACAACCGTTGCTTGGCTGATGTGAGTTCATCCGTACCCAGTCACCAGCTCATTCACTTACCTCGGAAGGATAGAGCTGGTGGGGGCATTGGCATTTTTCTTCACAAGAACTTCACCGTAGTACAACAACAAAAACAACGTGAACCTGACTCTTTTGAGTATATGGACATCCTTATCTCAAGCAAGGATCAGAAACCTCTTCGGTTGGTTGTTGTATACCGGCCTCAAAGGAAAAAAGATCGTACATCTACGACCCCAAAATTCTTCGAAGAATTTGCCATTCTCCTAGAGAAACTTATAACAGAGCCCAACAAACTTGTCATTGCAGGAGATTTTAATTTCCATATCAATGACCCTAACGACCGTGATGCTGCTGCCTTCTCTGATCTGATATCATCAGTCAATTTGCTTCAGCACATAGACTTCGCAACTCATCTCAAAGGGCACACCCTGGATTTGATAATAACTCGAGCTTCAGATGACATCATCTCCCAGATCTCGTGCACCAGTTATCTGCCTTCAGACCATTCGGCAGTTCTGTGCAAACTTTCAGTCAACAAACCGGATCCTGTAAGGACTAAGATTAGGTTTAGAAAGTTAAAGGATATTGATCTTGACACTTTTCGATTGGATATTGTAAGCTCAGAGTTATACATGCGTCACCTAGAACTTGACACCGATGACTTGATTGAACAGTATGAATCTACACTACGAGGTATACTTGATCATCACGCTCCTCTTACCATCAGGACAATTACTGCCAGACCTGGGTCGCCTTGGTATACTAATGAGTGTCGTGGTGCAAAACGGAAACTCCGAAGACTTGAGAGACGTTGGCGGAAATCAAAGCTAGAAATTGATCATCAGATATTTCTAGAGGAGGCATCAGTCTATAATTCAGTCTTAATCCGAGCGAGAAGAGCTTTTTACTCAACGGAACTCGAAGGCTGTGGTCCGAGAGAATTTTTTCACAAAGTCAATAACATGTGTAAGAAATCTCAAAAAACACTGCCAAAAAATGATGTTGATGGGCCTTCTTTAGCTGACCGCTTTAGTACCTTCTTTGCTAACAAAACTGCTGACATTGTTTCATCTCTTGATCCTTCATCTTGTCCTGAAGTCGATGACGTCATGTTCCAGAGGACTGATCTACGTTTTGATGAATTTCAAAATGTATCTCCATTGCAGGTTGAAACAGTTATTTCCCGCTCAAAATCATCCACTAGCGAATTGGACCCAATCCCAACTGATTTACTAAAAGGTTGCATTAATGAACTGGCTCCAATCATCACAAGGATAGTTAACTTGGTGCTGACAAGTGGACGCTTCCCTGATTCACTCAAGGGGGCTCATATTTCACCTATTATCAAGGGAACTGGACTTGATCCTGATGAATTAAAAAATTACAGACCGATTTCACATCTAAAATTTCTTGGCAAGACAATTGAAAGGATCATGGTTCATCAGTTGACTTGTTACCTTGAGAGCAACAGCCTGTATGACACGATTCAGTCTGCCTACAGACAGTATCATAGTTGTGAGACTGCATTGATTAGAGTTGTCAATGATATCCTCCTGTGCCTTGATAAAGGCGAAGAGGCAATTCTACTTCTACTTGACTATAAAGCAGCATTTGACACGATTGCACATGAAACATTGTTATCTCGTTTGCATGATAGATATGGTATCAGTGGTACAGCTCTTGAACTCATAAAATCATATTTTGAGAATAGGACACACACGGTTGTAATTGATAATTGCAAGTCAGATGTTAAGTTATCTTCACTCGGGGTCCCGCAAGGGTCGGTTTTTGGCCCGATTGCTTTTAGCCTTTATGTTGCCCCGTTGCATGATATTATTTGCAAACATAAATTAAATGGTATGATGTATGCTGATGATACACAAGTTTATATTTTGGTAGAAAAGGGTCATCAGACTGAAGCAATCAAGCAACTCCAGACTTGTATGGCTGACATTAAGAATTGGTCAGCGCATAATGGTCTTAAACTAAATGAAGATAAGACTGAAGTTCTTCACTTTACTAGTAAATTTAGGCAGTGTGGTAGGATCGATAGTATCTCATTTGGTAGTACTTTGAAGCAAACTGTTGACTCTGCTAGAAACCTTGGTGTGAGACTGGACAAGCATCTGACACTGTCAACTCATGTAAATCAAATATGCAAAGCTGCTTCATTTGCCTTGCACAAGATTGGAACAATTCGTCCCTTTCTTTCTAAAAAGTCGACAGAGATGCTTGTTCATGCCCACGTTATGTCTCGGCTTGATTTTTGTAATGGTATTTTATATGGTCTGCCTAACAATGAGATTCAAAAGTTGCAACGAATACAAAACTCTGCGGCTAGGTTGGTTACTCGCACTCGACTCAATGAGCATTTAAGTCCAGTCTTACGACAATTGCATTGGCTCCCGGTTAAGCAGCGAATTGATTTTAAGATTTTAATATTGGTTTTCATGTGCTTGCAAGAATTAGGCCCTGCTTATTTACAACAGTTGATAACAAAATATTGTCCAGCAAGAAACCTTCGCTCTCAGTCAAAATCTCTTTTAGTCACCCCCATAATATCAACACATTTTTACGGTGCAAGATCTTTCCAACTGGCAGCCGCAGAGTTATGGAATAAATTACCGAGCCATCTCAAGCATGTTGACACAGTAAATGATTTTAAGAGTCTTTTGAAAACGTATTTGTTTAATTTGTAAATTGATTAGGTTTTACACTGTATGTCAAAGTTTTGTCATTTTTCATTTCACCTTGTCTTTTCTTCGCTCCCTGTCTGTTATTCTATTTTTATATTTTCAATCCTTTAAAGCGCTTAGAGACTTAAATTTATTTTTTGTGATTATGCGCTATATAAAAATGGTTTATTATTATTATGAGAACAGCCGATGTGTGTACATGTATTATGATGCAATGAATCCAAGTGACACAAGCAATATGGTCTAAGTAATAACCAAACCTTAACCATGTACAAAGCTTTCCTCGAATATATATCCTAATGCTCTTCCCAGACACGGCCGCCGACCGACTGTTTAAACAAATCAATGGACAAGGCTGTTATTGAGCCCTACATTACACGAGCACTAAGCTAGGGGTGAGATGCACAGCCGTCCGTCGGCGATCGCAAATCGGAAGTGGTGTAGACTCGATGACGAGCGTGACGCATCGCACATATTTAGGGAGCACTCATGTCACCTAGGTTCTAGCCTGAGTTCAAGCCAAGGATGTTTTTTTATTATTATGTTTGAAGTGAATGATCTCTTGGGTTCTTTGATCTGTTTCACATGTTTCCCAATTTTGTAAAGTCTGTAGGAAATGTTGGATTGAAACAATGTGCTTGGAACTGAAGCTATAAGATCGTGACCTTCTAGTCACCTTACTTTCATGAACGCCTAGTCATCTACATGTATATCTCCCCATGTCCAAATAATCTAAGGTATAGCTGCTCTCCAAGTGCCATGAAATAGAAGCTACATTACTCTCAGCGGGTTAGTTCCCGGGGTGGCATGTGCCCCCTCCCCCGAGTAATTAGAAAAAACAATTTGATACAAATAAATAAAAACAATTCACACAAAGTGTTTCCCCCCAGATAAAAATTCACTTTCACCCCCTAATCAGTCCACTGGTCGATCTAATCACCTTACTTTCGTGATGGACTGCTTGTTATTTATTAGCCATGTCCCATCATGCCCAACAAATACATCAAACCAAAGCTACAAGGAATGTCATTCTAGTCACCTTAACTTTCACAAAGTACTGTGATTTATTATCCCCACATCCAAATCACCCCCAGTGTCCAACAAATATGTCTAGCCCATTACGTCCCCCAAAATAGGTATGCCTGGATCTAAAGCGACGGTATGTCACTCTATTCACCTTAACTTTCACAAAGGACTGTGATTTATTATCCCCACGTCCAACCTAGCCCACCTTGGCTTCACATCACCCCCATGTCCAGCCCATTACGTCCCAAGAAATGTTGGATGATACAAACATAGGAATGCCTGGATCTAAAGCTACATGGTTATGTCACTTTAGTCACCTTAACTTTCACGAAGGACTGTGATTTATTATCCCCACGTCCAACCGACTAATATCCCGCCCGCCCACCTCCACATCATTAGCCAACAATGCAACAGACTCGGACTCGTGATGGGGCTTTTCCCACAAAGGCCAGAAGGAGGGAGACAGTATTAGACATGTCTCACCTCCCCATTTCACATGTTGTTACGAGTTATAGTTTCGCAACAGGTCTGGACGCAGTCTTATTTCTAATGGAATATATATAATATAAGCTATTTCCAAAATATAAACAAACAGGTCTAAAGTGACCATCTAAGTCAATGGAAAATCTATTTTGAAATTATACCCTGTGAGGCTACGAGAATTGTTGGGGCTATTTTCTGATTACTGGGGGGGGGGGGGGGGGGGGGGGATAAATTACCCAGTGCCTGTTTTTTGTTCTCATTGATCTAACTATTGCATCCAGCAGTCAAATGCTCGTTATTACTTCCGACTTTATTTTTAGTGATTTTCAGTAATTACTGTTCTAGTGGTACAGATAGTGTGAACACAATTCCAAAGACTTTACAATACTGCTTGTAAATAAGACTACATTCTGAACTCACGATGTGGAAAGGGCAGAGGGAGACTATTAACATGTCTCATCATTAGCCGCTGATTAAATGTCATGACCCCGCTGCAGTCCAAACTCAATCAATGGAATAGGTTGCGGTTTCGCCAACAATTTTCATTCATCAGCTCTATGACGATGGTTGTAAACGCGTACTTTTAGTCCCACATATTGTGAGGTCGCAAGCAGTTCAATCCCATAAATACATTTATCTATAATTTGCAAATAAACATGATGTTGCATGAGCCCCCCCCCAACAAAAAACAACAACAAACAAACAAATAAACAACAAAACAAACAAACCAAAAACAAATTAATGACGCTATTATTTGCAAATAAACATGATGATATTGCATGATTTGCCCCCCCCCCCAAAAAAAACAAAAAAACAACAACAACAAAAACAAACAACAAAAAAAAAAAAAAATTAATGATGCCACAGTCCTAATGGCAAATCAATTGAATAGATTGCGGTTTTGCCAACAAAGTTCATTCATCAGAACAAGACGGTTGTAAACACCTGTACCATTGGTCCCATACATTCAAAGGCCACAAGCGATTCAATGTCATAGGACACTGCTGTCCTGCTTGCAAATAAATATGATACTATCGCTCATAGGTTGCAGAAATTTTTCCAAAAATGAAAAGATTCTAGAAATAAGCACATAATGTTATCTGCTGAAGATATGAAAGTATTTGATACCACAATGCATGGAAATTCAAGGAAGTTTGTAGCAATTAACAAAATGTGACCAGGGGGTGTTTCACAAAGATCCTAAGTTGAACTTAACTCTAAGTTGGACTTAAAAATTATGGAAAGCCATTAGTTTCTTTGAAAAATCGGTGTAAAAGTCCCTTTTCAAAGGCATAAAATGTTGATTTGAATCATTAATATTTCTAATATCAAGGAGATTTCATGTTCTTATGAAAGTTTTATGAAAAGTCTAACATTCTTGCTTTTTGAATTTATAATATATTGTATTGAAGGCTACAAATGGCTTTCCATAATAGTTAAGTCCAACTTAGAGTTAAGTTCAAACTTAGAATCTTTGTGAAACACCCCCCAGCTATAGCAAACCCAGCACTTGTCGGTAAAAAATCAAAATGTAGATGTTCATACCATTAGGTGGGCCTCATCAAAAGCTTTCATTTGATGCTGTGCTCTACAAATTGGTCAATAATTGACGAAAATATGATTGTTTCAATTTTACAATCATTTATAAGTCTTTTTCACACATTATGTGAGCTTAAAATGCCAATTTCTTAAATACATGCATTTCCGACAAGTGCAGGGTTTTACTATTGCCGGTCACATATAGTGGCCAAGCATCACTTTGCGGCGCCGTATAAATCGCACTTTAAATCGGTAAAGCTGAAGTTAGGGGAACTTAGAGATCAGTTTGGGCGATAAGAGTATCTTCGCCACCCGCGCACCGTATAGGTTACATCCATAGATGCACAGTAACTCTAAAAGATTCTGCTAGTTTCAATGTTATGCAATGCATACGTGCGTAGGGTCCTGTATTAAAGTAATAACTTGCGCTCTGATTCGTAGGGATGACCGTATTGTCACATATTAAACGCAGCTCACAGTGCGTACAAACATATGCGTGATTGATTTATCAAACAGTTGTCACGTGATAGGGATTCAGAGCGCAATATGGATTTAGAGGCCACAGAGATTGGAGATATATACATGCTAGGAAATAAACTTTTCTTGTAGCGGTCCTGGGCCCCGTAACATAAGGATTCACGATTGATCGTACGATCAATTAATTGGTCTTACGATTAATCATGCATCTTCATGTTACGTGGCCTCCCAATCTTGTTTCGAGTAGAAACATTTGATAAGTCTCCATTCTACATGACCGACCAGGCCACCGGGAAAAAAAACAACTTTATTTCTAGCATTATTTGATTCTTGTATAATAATGGTATTTATTTTGTATAGAAATATTGGTTTTTTATTAATTCATTCATTTCCTCAAAGCTGACTTTCAAAGGGGTCCAATATAGATCTACACAATTTACAGGTAAAACAAAAATTTGCACTGTAAGCTACACATAAATCCCTTTAATTGAAAAGAAAACATACACATGTACAATACAGTACTAAACCCCAGCACTAAGATTCACAATACAGAGTAGGACCCTGGTGGACACCATACATAACATGAACAAGTACAGTAATATACCACACTGCTATGTACTGTGTGGTTGTACCATGCTTACACCGCAACACCCACACATACATACATGTACATAATATATGATCAGCTATCGCACATCAACCCACACGTAATCCTCTATCTAGACAGAAAAATACCCTAAAAGGGATGATAATCTATGAAAACGGAGATAAAACTCACAAATCGAAGACACATCCTCCAGACATTGCATCCTCCACCGATGCCACAGCCAATTTGACCCCGAACATGGACGGCCGATTCATTTTTTTCTTCAAGAGAAGGTAGCGTACAATATCAACAGTTCCTCTCCTACGAGAGCTCGATACACATCTACATATATCTACATTCTATTTCTAAATACAGCTCGGCTCCTGTCAACTTTTTTTCCCCCCCCTCGCCTGTGAAATGATGAGCGTAACGTCGCTAACGCACGCTTCGCACATTTAATATTCGGAGGCCAAGTGCGTTCAACCTCCCATAAATATATCTATCACGCGATTCATTCATACCTACTCAATCTCTTTCACACTCTCTCCATCTGTTTCCGTGTTTCTCCCTCTTCAAAACAATTTCAATAATTTATGACCCACTCATGTACACACTTGTTTTTCAATTCAATACCCCCCTCCCCTAGGGCTATCTCCTATCCCACTCCCTTTCCCCATCTTTAACTCACACTTTCTCCAAGTTTCTCAATCTATTCAGTTCTTTGGATATTATAGTGGCCGCCAACAGATAACATACTGTATGTGTACAGCGAAGCAGGCATCTCAAAAGGGTATTAATTATAATATGCGAGGGGCAGAGAAGGGTGGGATGAAATAGGGCTTGACCCAAAATGACACCTTCAGTCCCCCCCCCCCTACCACCTCCCTCTCTCTATTTCTCTGATCCTTCCTCTTTCTATCACCTCTACTCTCTTATATCTTCTTCAAGTTTGTACATTTATACATTTCCTTCCTTGCACTTGTTGTCCTATGCTAAGTGGCCACCAACATATATCATTTATATACAGCATAGCGCCATCTGAAGTAGATATTAATTATAATATGCGAGGGACAGAAGGGTGGGATGAATTGGGCTTGACCCAAAATGACACCTTCAAGTC
Organism: Echinarachnius parma; assembly: GCA_037951105.1. Lineage (NCBI taxonomy): Eukaryota > Metazoa > Echinodermata > Echinoidea > Clypeasteroida > Echinarachniidae > Echinarachnius > Echinarachnius parma. The sequence continues at coordinate 104,707 of JBAMJV010002656.1, forward strand.
TTCCCTCTCCCCTATATATAGCCCCCCTCCCCCGTCTCCCCCCCCTCCCCCGTCTCCCCCCCCCCTCCCCCCGTTCATTCCTCTCTCTCTTTCTCTATTATTATTCTTCCATATAGTGACCACAATCAACTTACTGATTATTCTGTCACTTTAAATTGGTTGCGATGTGCAGGATGTGATGTACTAATCATGATGTACTATTTCTCCGATCCTTGCTCTGTCTATCACCTCTTCTCTCTTCATTTCACGTTCTCTCCCTCATCTATTCATTCACTTTCCTCCTCATACCTGCTGTCCTATACTACACTAAGTGGGTCACCAACAGATAGCCATTGCACATGTATGCCTAGATGTATACCTCACAGCCGTCATCAAGAGTAATTATTACATATATAGTTTGTGTGGGACAGAGGAGTGGGATGAAACTGGGCATATAACCTAAATGATTTCACAACATCTCCCCCTTGACCCCCCTTGCCCTCTCTCCCTTTCCTCTTGATTTTAATTTCTCTTTCACTTCCTCCTCACACCTGCTGTCCTATACTACACTGAGTGGCCGCCAACATATATCAGTTGTACATGCATGCCTGTAGTATCACAGCGGTCATCTAGAGTAGATATTAAATATGATAATATGCGAGGGACAGACTGGAGGGTGGGAACAAATTGGGCTTGACCCTAAACGATGTCACTCTAACTCTCACCCTTCCTCTAGCCCCTCTCTCTCCCTCTATCTCCCCCTTTCTCACTCTTCCTCTTTCCATCTCCTCTTCCATCTTTATTTCACTCTCTCTTCCTTATCTGTTCTATATACATGCATACACTTCCCTCCACAAACCAGCTGTCCTATACTACACGCACTGAGTGGCCGCCAACATATATCAGTTGTACATGCATGTCTGTAGTATCTGTAGTATCACAGCGGTCATCTAGAGTAGATATTAAATATATGATAATATGCGAGGGACAGGACTGGAGGGTGGGAACCAATTGGGCTTGACCCAAAATGATGTCAATCGTATCTCACCCTTGCTCCCCCTCTCTATCCTCACATCCTCTTTCGACCCCATTCTCTATCCCTCGACTACAGGGTAGGAAATATATGGGGGCTGAGGGCGATTTTGCCCCCTAATTTTCAAAATAGCCCCCTAAATTCATTAGGTAGCCCCTAAAATTACCATAGGGTACTATGTTAAATATGTTCTGGTATCCATCAGATTGAAAAAGTAGCCACCTAAAATAAAAAATTAATTCCTGCATTGCTCGACTACCTCTTTCTCCCTCCTCTCTCTCTGTTGTTACACCACCAATTTTCTCAGGAATTTCTCCCCCTCACACCTGGTCCCCTACCAGATAGCTGTTATATATATGTTCAAATATATCATAGCACACATCCAAAATAGCTTGTTTGATATTACATGTATATGTGAGGGACGGGAGATGAAATTGGACACGAGTCAAATGACGCTAAACGATGTCACATCCACTCTTCTCCCCTCTCCATCTCTTACTCTTCTTTCTACCCTCTTATCTCTATCCCTTGATTTCATTTGAGCATTTATTCCGATTCAAATTCAAATTAAAATACATGATTTCAAAGATTCATATGTATACAGTAAAAACATTAAACAAAAATTACAAATGCATTACAAATATTTACATTAACGGCATAAAAAAAATAAAAAAAATAACACACACATAAAAGAAGAGAAATGAAAGCAAGATTTACAATATGAACCATTCAAACAATTTGTTAATAAAAGAAATATTAATTAATAATTTCGGAAAGGGGGGTGCACAATTAAAAGCCATAAAGAGGCTTGATAAGTTTCGGGCACACCAGATTATTTAGTTTTTTCATAAGTAATACAAAAAAATTTGTTTCACAAGTGATGATCTCACAATCTCGCTCTCTTTCTATAGATCTCTATTTCCTCACACCCCCTCTCTACCCCCCTCTCGATCCCTTGATTGCCTATTTTCCCCCTCCTCTCTCTGTTTTCACTTTACCAATTTTCTCAGGAATGTCTCCCCCTCACACCTTGGGGTGTTTCACAAAGATCCTAAGTTGAACTTATCTCTAAGCTGGACTTTAAAAGTATGGAGAGCCATTAGTTTCTTTGAAAAATTGTTTTAAAAGTCCTTTTTCAAAGGCATAACATGTTAATTTAAATCATTAATATTTTCTATATCAAGGAGATTCCATGTTTTTGAAGTAAAATTTATAACAGTCTAAAATACTTGCATTCTTGGTTTTGAATATATTTAATTATAAGGCTACACATGGCTTTCCATAATAGATAATTCCAACTTAGAGTTAAGTTCAACTTAGGATCATTGTGAAACACCCCCCAGGTCCACTACCATATAGCTGTCATGTTTACACTTAGTTATATATTTAGAGTAGATGTGTATGAAATAAATGTGAGTAACAGAAAGATGGGATGATCATGAAATTGGACATTATCCTAAGCGATGTCACATCCACTTACCTCCACTCCCCCCCCCCCCATCTCTAGCTCTTTCTCTTCATCTTCACGCCCCCCCCCCCCCCCCCCCCCCCACCACATCTCTCTCTGCCTATCCCCCTTTTCTCCCTCTTGTCTCTGCTGTTACAACACCAATTTCTCAGGAATTTCTCCCCCTCACACCTTGCCCACTCACTACCAGATAAATGTCATATTCTGCTTTCATAGCAGATCTACCCTGAGCAGATTATATTAGAGTAGGTATTGAATATTTTATTTATGATATTAAGCGATGTGCACAAACATGATATGCAGGGACGTTAGATGTGAATTTCTCGAGAGCTAAGACATTCCGAACTAATACACAAAACAATACTTAGCCATGTACAATGTATACTAAAGTAATGTGTGAACATGTTGGGCACAAATGTTAGTTCTAGATAGCCTCTAGGGAATGATATTAAGGGAATAGTAAATTAGCTAGTGTCCAGGGTAGGTGTTAAATATTATTGTATGAGAGGGACACACGGGTGGGATGGTATTAGACATGACCATCGACAATGTCACAGCAAAGTGTGAACTAGGAGGCAGGGACGTCCAACGTCGTCGTCGCTGGAGAGCCAAATCATAAATTTATGATGACAAATAATACTCCGTAATCACAGTGCTTGTGCATAACAACTGGGTTATTTATAGTACCCAGGTACGATAATGTATACATGTTCAGTACTATACTAATTGATTGCAGGGGGAAAATTAATAAAATTTATTTTTCGGGGGCTACTTTTCAAGCTTACTGGCATGAACATAACACTCTGAAATTTGTTTTGCATTGAACTCTAATATGCAAATTTTTGGGGGCTCTTTTATGACTTTCGGGGGCTCTTTTTAGCATTTCAGGGCAAATTCGCCCGAGCCCCCGTGTATTTTGTTCACTGATTGATTAATGCATCTAAAACTGTACTTAAGGAATGGCGATTCGCTAAAATATATTTTAGTGAGGTAGATATAACAAAATACAATAAATTTTAATTTAAAATCAATTTGAGAATACACCCCCCGGCCCAGGACTCTAATTTAGCACTAGCCCAGTGGCCCACGCCAAATAAAAATCAGCTTCGGCCGCTTTTCTGAAACTTTACTTGCCCAAATGAGCAACCTATAACACAAAGATTTGTACAATTTTTCTTTGTTTGGGGCTCCAAAATTCAGGTTTTCAGGCCAGTAAGTAATGTAAGAAATTTTGATTTCACTTGCTCGACTGGGCCAAAAGGAAAACATTTTGATTTCTCGCACTGGATCTAATATAAGAGAGTAAAACAGGATGATAGTGCATGGCACTGACATCTACATGTAATTGATACCCTTTCATCTGGACATTGATGAAGAATAAATGTATTTTTGCCTCATAAATACTTGAGAAGATTAAACACGAAGAGCTCGATCAGTGTATGTGTATCATGTGCAAATATACTCTGGACCGAATAACATATTTGCTAATAACAAGAACATCGCCATTTCAAAATGTTTACTTCATTACAAACTGTCAATGTACATTGTAATTTCTAAGTTTGCTTGGCAAAACGACTGATGTACATGTGTTCAACACTTAGCTCTTGCCTGAACTATCCAGACCAAGTGAAATTTACAAGAAAAGTATACATGTACTTTGCCCAATTTAGGTAAACAATATCTGTTCAATAATAATATTAAAGTAAATAAAGGATCTTTTACTATTTGGGAGGTGGCAATTTGGGGCAAGTGAAATTTTAAAAGAAAAGTACAATGTAGTTGCCTAAATTGGACGTTTAAACAATACCTGTGAAATAATTATATAAATATAAATATAAAAAATAAGTAAATAAAGTATTGTACTGTTTAGGCAGGCACTAACAAAATCTTATCAATAATGATAATAATACCGGAAATAAATAAATGAATAAATAAATACAAAATTAGTTAAACATTGCTTACGTGCAGCTATACAATAAATATATACTCTACTGTGCTTCTAAAGAGCTCATATTAATGAACGTGTACAAAAAAAGAACAAATAACATAAATTAAGTGGTAATTTAATTCTGGCAAGGGTTATACAACCTTCGGAAGATTTACTTGCCCAAACCAGTCTGTGTTTTAAAAGTAACAACGTTATTCCTAAGCGCGTTTCAAGGTTTTTTCACGCATAGCCCTCCATGCACGCATCAATCACACCACTAAGCATATTTGACAGCTTTTGTGCTCAGCAATTACAAGCGTCCTTGCAGGGCATTTACAGCAAATCTGCCATGGCCAAATATATACATCATATATACAGGGTGGCCCCCAAAAAACAGAAGGGGCACTTCCCAAAATAAAGTAACAAAATTATTATGTCTATCGGTTAGGGTGTCTTTTCCAATGAAAAACGATACCAAGAACAGTCATTTTTGTTGAGTAGTTTTTGTTTTAGGGCGCTGTGAGCGACACCATGTCAGGTTCCCATTTTTGTCAATTTTTACCAAGTCAACGTCCGATAATTCGCACTTACAGCCCGTTATAGCGGCGCAGGTCGCGCGCCATTGTTAGTGTGCATTCAGCTGTGAAACGAAAGAATGGGCACAATTGGTCGATGCTATAACGGGCAGTAAGTGTGAATAATCGGGCAATGACTTGGTAAAAATTGACAAAAATGGGAACCGGACATGGTGTCACTCAGAGCGCCCTAAAACAAAAACTATACGACCAAAATTACTATTCTTGGTATAGTTTTTCATTGGAAAGGACATCCTATCCGATGAACATAATCATTTTGTTACTTTATTTTGGGAAGTGCCCCGTTCCGTTTTTTTTTGGGCCACCCTGTATTGCAACAAACTATCACCTACAACTACATGTACTGACTGCAGTGCTCCATGACATGTGTACCTAAATATCTATCTATAAATGCATAGTATACACATAATAAATACATTATATATAAATACAGTTTGTCAGAAAGATGAGTGATTGAATAGCAAATATTCACAAGGCATTATTGCATTTTATTAACAATGTCAATTGTCTATATTTCTCATGTGCTCTCTTATGTTAGCCTTTCGTATTTCCTCTCTGTCTCGAATATGTTTCTGTATTCATACTATCCCCTATGTAATTGTCCCTCCTTAATATTGCGCATGTATTGACCATATCTCGGTATGTAATGTGCTATATATATAAAGAACTCTGTGCATTATTATTATAATCATTAAATTATCATTATCATTATAATTATCGTCGTCCTCAATTATCATCCTAATCCTCATCCTCATCCTCATCCTCATCCTCATCCTCATCATCATCAACATCCTCATCATCAGCATCATATTATTGTCATCATTATCTGTAGACTCTGCACATGCCTAATTACTATATAATCTTTGTTTCCCATGAAACTCAGTTCATAATTTTTAGAACTAGTATCATAATTCTTACATTTTCTATCCAAAAGTTGGGGCAATGTGGCCGGACAGATAGCCTACCGATAGGCGTCGGGCTTTTTGGGAAGTACTAATCGCGTTATGGAGACGGACAACCGGCGAGCCCGAACCCGAGCGCGAAGCGCGAGCGCCTATCATCAGTCGTGAACTCATCATTATTCATATATTGTGTGACGAGTGTATTTTCATGCATTATTCATAAGCCTTGCAGGTGAACTCGTACTCGGCTACAGCGCACAGCGCGTGTACAAAGTCAATGGCGCGCTGTGCTGTGTGTGACTGTGTGTGACTGGCCGAGTTCTCTGGCCACTGCATGCACTACGGAGTTCATATGACGTTACAGCCTCATCGCTCATTGGCCTATTTTGGTCCATGTCACATAAATATTCATGAAAGAGCTTTGCAGGGGGTTCGAAGATTTTCTACGAACGAAACAAAGTAAATAAAAGAAAGTTAACTGTTCGCATTCACGACTGATGATAGGCGTTGGGATAGGGTTCGGGCTCGCCGGTTGTTTCGTCTCCATAAGCGATTAGTACTTGCTAGAAACCCCGACGCCTATCGGTAGGCTACCGGACAGATGGAGCCACTAGCAAAAGCCAATGAGGTACCCTGTAAATGTATGGTATGCTACACACCACCCTCTCTCACTCACATACACAAGTACATATAACATGCACTCATACATGCCTTGACAATCTGCACATACTAATTTTGAGATACATACAGTTTGTATAGCATACTAATTAAAGTAGAAGAACCGTACATACGTTCATGAATAAAAAGCATTTACCAAAAGCAATCAATGCATTTTTAAAGGGACAAGTGTGTTTGTAGCTGAGTAGTTTAAATGACTCAAAATACACTGTACACGTACATGTACATGTGTATATGTAGCGAAGTAGTTTAAATGACTCGAAGTACACTGTATTACGTATATGATAAATTATATATTATCACTTAGATCACTTTTGGTGGCCACTACCATAGGCTATAGAGTGGTGAAGTGTGATGTCATAAATGATGTCATACATTTTTTTTTTTGAATTTTCAAATTTGGACTTCATTTTCAGAAAGAGCATAACAAATAATGTCCAAATACCGAAAATCAAAGGAATAGGTTACGTATTGGCTGAGATATGCCCATCCGAATGATTTTTTTTGTCAATGGGCAATCAGTGTTATAGCGCACTGGTTCATAAATTTATGAACCAATGCACTATAACACTGATTGCCCATTGAAGTAAAATTCATTCAGATGGGCATATCTCAGCCAATACGTAACCTATTCCTTTGATTTTCGGTATTTGGACATTATTTGTTATGCTCTTTCTGAAAATGAAGTCCAAATTTGAAAATTCTAAAAAAGTGTTTTTATGACGTCATGGCTTCTGTACTCTATAGGTTGGAGGCTATCTTCAGACAGTTGGCCGCTAAAGACAAAGGTTGTTCCTAGCATCTGAAAGCTTCCGAGATGTTTGCCTGACATGACACCCAATGGATACATTACATCATACAATATGTATTCCAAGTATTGAATTGTGTAGTTATAAAGAATAGGTTAAATGATCAGCCATGCTGTCAACTAAAATGTTAGCGTACCAGTGTATTTGTATACCGGCGTACAAAATACAGAATTAGCAAGATGATTTTGACGTGTGAATTACTGTCGCTGGGCGTTCACAAACATACATTGTACATCATTAAATGAATGAAAGTGTATGCTTATATATGTCATCACACATATTCTTTTATAGAATATGGAGTTTAAAATAAATAATAACATGACACTAATACATGTATAACAATGTAAGTTCACACAAATGACACCCTAGTCCCATGCATACAAATACATTGAAGAAAAAATCAAATCCAAAACCAATGATCGACTTACCTTCAAGGACTCACTGACAAAAGCATACAATCAGCATATAATGCACAGATGTATTTGCAATATACAACAATGCACAGTGTCCGCAGACCATTTAAAAACATGTTAGTGGTGCAGTTACCAGCGCTCACAATGCATGCAATGCACGGTTAGCTGACAATCAATATTGCAGACCCGACTATCTAGTATATAGCCATGTGCCCAGTTGGAGCTTGACTGGACCTCAATGCAAACAAAAAGAGGAGGAAACTACATGCCTATGGCGTGCGTCAGCGCAATGAGAAAATCCCTAAGTGAAGCAAGGACGTATTATAGAGCACTGGCAGTATTATCATTTATGAAGAAAAGGAGCTTATGTTAAAAATTGTGCTGCTTCGGTGTCCATATATAGATTGTGGATGTCTTGTGAATTACTCAGTCTCACCCTCGTTTATATCCGACCACTCTCTCGTTTGATCTTTCATTAATTTATCATCCTTCCGCTATTCCTATCCCCTCTTCTTCTTTTTTGTCCTCAAACTCTCCCTCTCTTCCTTTCTTTCTTCCTAGTTCTTTCCCTCTCTCTCCATTTCTTTCTATCTTACCCTTTCTCTACCACTCTCTCTCTTCCTTTCTCACTCTCTCTCTCTACCTTTCCTGTATCCCTCTATTGCCCCCTCTCCTCATCTGCATACATCCCTATATCAGGGCTCGACACTAGCACTTGCCCGCTTACGCGGGGGCAAGTAGAAGTTGATGTCGGGCAAGTAAAATTTCAGAAATGGTCTAGTTTGCTTGCCTGATACCGATGGGGCAATTTAAAATTATTTTCAACTACGAGAATAGAATGTGATTCCTTACATGAAAATCTCATCTAGAAGTAAGCGGGCAAGTGAATTGTCTGTTTGGGCAAGTAAAATTTGAACATTTATGATTTTACTTTCCCGAATGGGCCAGTAGAGAAAAAAAGTTAGTGTGAAACTGAAGGCTTGCCTATGTACATGTACCTGCCCTATAGACTCTCCCCTTTTCTGTTTCCCCCTCCACCTCCCTCTCTCCAGGTATCCCTTTCTCTGTCAATCTCTCTCTTCAACTGTTTGTCTCTAAACTGGCAATTGTCAGTTTTGCATGTAAATGAATCTGTTTCCTATTATCAACTAGCTACCTGCCACCAGAGGCCACCTTTAAAGGGCATCAAGCGTGGGGATGCTACATAGCGGGTCGCCATTTTGAACTGGGTTAGTTTGCGCGCATCGCATGACACTGAGCTAACGTGCATTACGCACCGTGCGCAACGCGTATTCAAGATGGCGCCGCGCATCTCATTTGACGAATCTGAACTACCTTTAATATATAGGCCCAGTCACATATCAACGGATAGCGTAAACGGATGCCCGACGGAGAGTAAAATTTTCAATCTGTTCGTCTCCGTTCGTATGCGTTTCTTGTCCGTTCCTTGTCAGGCGATGTACGTAACGTTGTTCTATCCAGCAGAAGGTTTTGTGCATGAAGCAATGGAGACGACTTTCACCACCGGATGACTTGATTTCACAAGTTCGTTGGGCATCGGTTCACGCTATCTCGTGATATGTGACTGGGCCTTCACTTGTATGACATGGGTGGACTTTATACAAAGGTTTGACTGCAAACCTGTCATACACAGTCTTGACTGCATGTAAAGACCGCTTTTTTTTCTTCCTTAACGTAAAACTCCGTGTATAAGGCGCACTTTTTTTCCGTTGGAAAAATTTCAAAGTGGGGGGTGCGCCTCATACACAGGTACAGCAAAAAAACAACAACAAAAACAGCACTACAGGGTGACTTTTAGAAAGTTGGGGTGCGCCTTATACACGAGTGCGCCTTATACACAGAGTTTTACGGTATATTACAATGTACATCCCTTGATATAATTACAGATCTGACTGTGCAACCTTGCATTGACAATGGTAGCAAGTATATAGCAACTATGAATTGTTTGGCCTTGATAGTAGCTGGAGTATATTAGTAATTTGCCATGGTCGGGCGACCACACTGCAGCTGAATAATTGATGAGGATGACCTGACAATCAGCGTATCATCTGCGCAAACTGAATATTTATTAAACCGTTAACCCATTGCGTACCGGGACCTGGTGGGTCCTGCATTAACTCTATGGGGATTGCACAATCTAGTAGGGAACAGGTTAACCCATTGCCTACTGGAACCTGGTGGGTCCTGCATCAACTCTATGGGGAGATTGCAAAAGCTAATAGGGAACAGGTTAACCCATTGCGTACTGGAACCTGGTGGATCCTGCATTAACTCTATGGGGATTGCACAATCTAGTAGGGAACAGGTTAACCCACTGCCTACAGGAACCTGGTGGGTCCTGCATTAACTCTATGGGGATTGCGCAATCTAGTAGGGAACAGGTAAACCCATTGCCTACAGGAACCTGGTGGGTTCTGCATTAACTCTATGGGGATTGCACAATCTAGTAGGGAACAGGTTAACCCATTGCTTACTGGAACATGGTGGGTTCTGCATTAACTCTATGGGGAGATTGAAAAATCTAGTAGGTTAACAGGTCAACCCTCTGCCTACAGGAGCCTAGAGGGTCCTGCTTCAACTCTATGGGGAGAATGCAAAAGCTAATATTGAACAGCTACATTGTAGGTTAACCCATTACGTACAGGGAATCTGGTATGGACATAATTGCAAAATCTAGTAGGGAACTGGTTAAGGGGTGTGCCAGAGAGATCTAGGACTCTAGTCTAAACATGTACATGTATGGTGTATGCGTGCTGAATATGAATTTCAGTCGAACCTGTTTATAAATATCACTGAAGATACTAAAGGGAGACAGAATTTGTTGTCTTTATATATAGGTAGTTGGTCATTATAGAGAGGTTGGTTAATTTACAATTACATAATGTAAACAGTTTCTGAGTGAGTCAAGAAAAGTAGTCTTAACCCGTTCCCTTTGAGATTCTGAAATCTCCATAGACTTTGTACACAACCCACCCGGTTCCCGTAGTCAAGCGGTTGATAGCCAAGTGGTCTTTATGTACAAGTTAGAGGAGGTTTGATCTCATCTCAAATGGGTTATAGAAATCATTTTTTTAAAAGGAGAACTACCACTCACCGTAATAAGTTTCTATGAAAATTATGTCATTCATTGTACTAAATGTTTTCTATGAAAACTGAAATGCATTCATCTTCATCAGTCTATATCGAATGAATCGTGAAAAGGGGCAGTTATTGAGGCTGTAAGCCTTCCACCACTTTGAGTTTCCAAGAAAAACTATGATTCACTGCTTCAACCATTTTCCATGAAAACATTTGACATTCAGTAACAATGGGATTCCACAAAAAATCTTTATTGCTCATTGTTACTAGTTTCAGTGATTTTTCCCCCTTTCTTTTCTTTCCCGGATGGACGGATGAACAATTAAATTTTCCCCGGATATTTTCACTCTATTGCTTCTGTCTCTTTTGATAATTCCAAGTCTTTTGGGCTAAATTGAGTTCTTCATACCACATTTTGTACATGATCTCTAAGTGATGCCAACATTTAACAGGGAATAATTTACCTCCTCAAATTTGATTAGCACTTTTAACCGATGGATAAATATTTCAAATGAAATTCTGTACACTTCTATGGTAGAAAACTGCTATACAAAAGATATTTTGTATTATAAAGCAGTCATATTAAAAATGCATAGCAAATTGCGATGCGATACCAGGAAAATTATTCCCTGTTTAAGATAATAATTAGTTTTAATTTGGGGATTGTTCATCCAAACTAAAAGAGAGCTAAATCTAGTTTCTATACGGCTCCCCAAACACATAATTATCTCCAAAGTACAAAGTGTGAATTAGCGCCATTCTTTTCAAGAAGCAATATTTTCTCTTCTAGTAATCTCTTTATTTCTTTGTTTGATTCTTCAATCTTACCCCAAAGACAGTGCTCGAAAATAGCCCAGGGCCACCAATATGTTACTAATACTTAACTCTACTAGCCCCAAAAGGCAACAAAATAAAACAGACTTTTTAATGTTTCTCTTTGTTTGGGGCCACCAGATTCAGTTTAGGGGGCAATGAAATATGAGAAACCTTTACATGTTATATCACTTGCCTGACTGGGCCACAAAGGAAAAAAAACTTAATTTCTAGCATTGCAGCAAAGAGATAAACATGTCTAACAACGGTCGTCTCCACTCCAATCAACCTGCTTACGTGCCGTATCTAAGTTGGAAGCTGAGCTATACTGTCATAACAAAAAGAAAAATCAAGGTCGCAAACAACATCACTTCTATATAGCATGAAAATCTCATCGACCCGATTCCTCTGTTCAAAAGTTACAATTTAATCATGAATTTAGAAAGGAAAAATGGATACTAAAAGGGAGACAAAATACAATAAGTAACAATGAAAAGCTACAAAAATACATTGTATATTCAGAGTTCGCAGTCCCCAATTTTATCAAAAGAGTCCTTGCACTTTGTGATTACATAGACTAATATTTCAATGAAAAATACAATTTCCCAGTGCCGTTATTTTGTTCTTGTTTTATTTTTTGCTTTTTCAAAATAATACAAAACATTTCTTCTTTAAAAAAAATCTGAAGTACATAAAATAAGATGCATACAACGTTTGAAACATGAAGAAGATTTTTTTAAAAGATAAGAGTTCCGAAATGCAAGAGATAGCCATCATGAGCTGTAAGCTTGAAATCGATGGCGGCGTCATACAGGCAAGCTTGAAAATAAGTCAGTGAATACATGATATATCTACCCTCCCCCCTTGGAAAACTGTTTAGCTATATGCCCATCAGTATCTTAGGAACTTTATGCATGACAGTTAGGGCTAAAAATATGCAAAAGCCCACAGGCTCGGGGCCACTAAAAATAAAGTTTCATGGCTAATTCTACTTGCGCAAATGGACAAGCCAATAGAGCAGAATTTGTTATGTATACATTTCTTTTTGGGGGGCGTCTTAATTCTAATTTTGAGCCACTGAAATCAGAGAAATCTTGATTTTACTTGCCCGAATGGGCTACAGGGCAATAAAAGGTATACCGTATTTGTCGGTGTATTAACCGCTCCGGTGTATAAACCGCACCCCCTAAAAAAAAAAAAAAAAAAAAAAAAAAAAAAAAAAAAAAAAAAAGTGCGGTTAATACGGTCGTGTAATAACCGCACCCCCCTTTTTTCTTTTTTTTTGAAAAAAGGTGCGGTTAATACACCAGCAAATACGGTATACATTTAGGGACTTTACGCAGGGCTCGGCACTAGCACTTGCCCTCTTGCCCGGGGCAAGTCAAAAATGGTGTCAAGCATGTAAGATGACATATTTTATTGTCTAGTTTACTTGCCCGATCAGGCAACTAGATAATTGTTCAACTACAAGAGAACAATGTAATTTCATGCATGTGCAAATCTCATCTAGAAGTAAGTGGGCAAGTATATTTTACATCTGGGCAAGTATATTTTACATCTGGGCAAGTATATTTTACATCTGGGCAAGTATATTTTACATCTGGGCAAGTATATTTTACATCTGGGCAAGTATATTTTACATCGGGGTAAGTCAAATTTCAAAATGTATGATTTCAAATGTAGTTGCCTGAACAAGCCAGTACAGAAAGAAAGTTGGTGTGGAGGTTTGCTTTAAGGCACAGGTTATTGGAGATCAGAGTGTCTGACGTTCAGACACGTCACACATATGTCATACTGGTCCACGAGGGATTGTCAGATAGACTCTTGAGGTGTCGCAAATTAAGACAGGCAACAATATATCAAACAACGAATGGGTGTTTATGCTGCAGATGATATGCCATCCATCACAGTCTTATGAGATGAAAGATAACCAACTTTAGTTTGGGGGAGGTAATAAATTGGAGTATGTACCCAGTATCAAAGCAGGGCTTAATTTTAACATCTATATGCATTCCCTTGCTGGCCCAAGATAATAAAAAGCAAGCACGGGGCCAACTAGTGCTGTAGTGAAAGGAGTTGCTAGCTGGACTCCTGAGGTGTCGCAAATTAAGACGGGCAACAATATATTCAAACAACGACTGGGTGTTTATGCTGCAGCGGACATGCGATCCATAACAGGCTATTAAAATGAAAGATCACCAACTTCGATTTTGGGGAGGTAATAAATTGGAGTATGTGCTCAGTAATTAAAGCAGGGGTTAGAATTAGCACTGCCTTGCTGGACCAGGATTATCAAAAGCCAGTTCTGGGCCAACTAGTGCTGTAGACGTAAAGTATGTTCTGGTGTAAAAGGGATTGCTAGATGGACTCCACAGGTGTCGAAAATAACGACAGCCAACAATATATCAAGCAATGAATGGGTGTTTATGCTGCAGATGATGTGCCATCCATCACAGTCTAATGAGGTGAAAGATTTAACCAACTTTGTTTTTTAGTAGAATAAATTGAAGTACGCAGGGCTTAATTTTAAAACTAGCACTGCCTTGCTGGCCCAGGATTATCAAAAGCCAGTAATGGGCCAACTAGTGCTGTAGTATAAACTGGTGAATATAAGGGATTGCAAGCATATCCTCCTGAGGTGTCGAAAATTAAGACAGCCAACAATATATCAAACAATGAATTGGTGTTTACGGTGCAGCGGACATGCCATCAATAACAGGCTTTAGAATTGAAAGATCACCATCTTTGATTTTGACTTTGAGGAGGTAATAAATTGGAGTATGTACTTGATATCAACCATGGTCATGCATGGTGAGCGCTGTTGAAATGCTACACCGTGGTGTACGTAGACTAGTTTGTGCCCACTATATAATACTGAGCTAGTGTGTATTTCGCATCGTGCACAAGGTGTTCACAAGATCACTATGCGTACTGTAAACGTTGTTATCTTCGCGCGATTAATATTTCGCGCTGAGCGACACAAAAACACATTCGCTGGTTTTTAATTTCGCGGCCGAGCAAGTGGTCCCACGCATTGCAAATCGCGCATTTATATTCGTGGGTTTTAATATTCGCGGACGCCGACTTCAGCGCGAAATCCGCGAAAAATTAATGCACCGCGAACATTACCACGTTTACAGTATCTGATTCTGAACCACCTTTTACAATGGGCTTAAAATAAGCACTGGTATCCTGGCCTGGTATGAGCAAAAGTGAGCACTAGAGTATTGGACCACCATTGCCAGTCTTTACCCTGGAACTGTAGAACAATAACGGCTATCAATTGATGGAATATTCTACATCTTCATGGCTGAAGCTGATATGCTATCAATCACAGTCTATTTAGATTGTGATCCCCAACCTCAGATTAAAGTAAAAGTGGTAATTCCTGAGAGTGTTCGGTACACATACTGCATTTCTAATAGGTTACTATCTAATGTAGATCATGTAAATGCAGGTACATGTGTTTCTGACAAATCAAAAATTAGAAAAATAAATGTATTGTTTCTGTGAACTCCCGAAAGTGTATCTTAATATTTCGTGATCTAGCCTTCCCCATTTAAAAGGGACATTTTTAATTCCTGTAATATTAATAGTGATCTGCTCTCCATACAAAGTGAATTGTCAAGATTTACATGCAGAAAACTTGGGCTCACATTTATAAAAAACCCAACTAGCTTGATTGTAACATAAGTCCATTTTGCATGATAGGACGAATTAAGCAACACACAAAAAAATGTCTTAGTCATTAACTATGGTTATCTGGGTAAACATTTATTATTCTTATTAAGTTGGCAAGTAAGAAATTATATAATTTCCTACTAACATGTAGTAATGTTTAAATCTAAAACATACTTAGAATGGTACTGAGCTAGTATGATTGTATGACTATGGCAAGCCTCCACACTAACTGTTTTCCTTACTGGCCCATTTGGGCAAGTAAAATCATAACTTTTAACATTTTACTAGCCCAAACAGAAAGTTCACTTGCCAGCTTACTTCTAGATGAGATTTAAACCAACAGAATTACATTATTCTCTAATAGTTGAGCAATAACTTATTTGCCAATCGGGCGACAAAACTAGGCCATTTATGAAATTTTACTTGCCTGACATCAATTTTTACTTGCCCCAAGCAATAGGGCAAGTGCTAGTGTCAAGCCCTGTGTATGGGCCATGTACATGTACATGATGTATGTCATGTTTTAAGCCTATGAATGGAAACTGCAATATCTAGAAGGCAACAAGATCTGAATAATCTCGCATGAATGGAAGTGCATACATGTATAAGATGTACATGAGCGTGTATACAAACTTGAAGTCATAATGGAATTGAGATCCTTTCACTGGACCCAAGATGAAATGGATTATCCTCTCTGGATTAATCTTATTATCCAATTTCCACGCTGGATCTACAAGGACAAAGTGATGTACAACGGATGAGGGATTCATACATACAGTGTAGCCAATAATTATTTGGACACCTTGAAAAAAATCACTTTAATTTAAATGATGCTAGAACAAATTTTTAAGAAAATGTTTGGTAAAAAGCTGCCTAAAATTCATTGTACCATATTTGCTGGTGTATTAACCGCACCTTTTTTCAAAAAAAAAAAAAAAAAAGGGGGGTGCGGTTAATACACGACCGTATTAACCGCACTTTTTTTAAATATTTTTTTATTTTAAATTTTTTTTTTAGGGGTGCGGTTAATACACCGGAGCGGTTAATACACCGACAAATACGGTATGTGTTTATTAAATGCTGCTTTGTTGAAATCAAGATAAAATATAAGACCATTTTTGAAAAATTATCAAAATAGTTAGTTTCCTATTTTTCAGGGTGTCCAAATTATTGTTGGCTACACTGTAACTTCACCAGATGCTTATTGCTGGTTTCTTGAGAATGAAATCCTGCATAGAACTTTTTCTCTATGTTTACATGTACAAATCCTGGCCTGCCAATAGTGTGCCTAATAGATTACACATGTTTCTCACAAGTATGCTCCCTAGGGAGTGGAGAAGTGCACAATATTATTGTGTAGGTCTGAAATGTGCACAGATGACCAGGGGTAATATTTATAATTATGCGGCTAGGGTGTTTTCTGACAGATGTGTGCACGTTGTAAATTAATAATAATTATTATAATATCTCGGCACAAGAAAGACTTTTTCTTAAAAAGAAAAATAGCCCAGATGAATGTGTCCCATGAGACTCTCCTAGCAGATATGTGCATGTTGTAGATTAATAATCATTATTATATCGATAGGCACAAGAATGGTCAAACTTTTACTTTTAATGAGACAATATGAATTCTTGTTCTTACCTTTCGAGAATGTTGAGAGCTGAGGGGAGGACGGTCGGCCAGGCTGCACCCCCCTGGGGAGGGAGTTACTGTGGGAGTGGGTCCCGCTATGGGCGAGGTTCTCCGCACTGCGACTCAGCCGCCGGGCTGGTGCATCTGAGGAAACAAGAGAGTGAGAGAGAGAGAAGGTAGATAATGTATCATTCTAGCATTTTTCTTTTTTAATGTCATCATTAAGAAGTTACAAACGTATCAAAATTAACCCCAACCTCCACCCCTGATAGCTGATGGAAGGAGGGTCAGCCAGGCTGCACCCCCCTGGGAAGGGAGTGGGTCCCGTTTACGGCGAGGTTCTCTGCACTGCGACTCAGCTGCCGGGCTGGCGCATCTGAGAAGCAAAACAATTATAATGAAAGAAAATAAATAGTGTTAATATTTGCTTGAGTTTATTTGAATTATTAGTAATTTAATTATAACGATACATATCAATTTCTTTGCTATGGGACACAGCCAATGACCATTAGTCTAGTGGGTAGAAGGGGTGTTCGTGCACCCCGATGAGACAAATTTTAATCTATGTTACTTTGTGTAAAAAAATGTGTAGAAAACGATTAGCTATGTTAACAGCGCCAAAAAGTGTCCCATGTATGATTTTTATGCAAATTTATGCAAATTATGGTAGCCATTTTGGATTTAGACTAGTATTCAAATTTCGATCATTTTCAAAGATATTTTTTTAAAGAAAGAGTCCAGACTAATGTTTTGAAGGTCAGAGAACACGATTTTATAACTAAAAATCTGATCAGATGGGTGTATGACATCATAATATGCAAATTAGGGGCAAAATTTGCATAAAATCAATATTTTCTGCATAAATAGGCGTCTATTTCATATTGCAACTTATGGAAACAATGAATGAACAATTTCTTTGGTCTATAAAAAATAAGTTCAATATATTTTCATACAAAATAAACCTTAAAAACTTTACTGCAAAACTTAAATATGCAAATTTATGCAAATTAGAATCATTGGTACAATTTACATATATTTTATGAGTTGCTTTCTTTTTAATCAAATACGGCACATAACTACCCACTTGAAGTTTCTAAACATATGTATGGAAGATCAATGAGTGTCATTGAATGGTGTATGAAGATAATTGAAGACTATGTGACGTCACAATATGCAAATTAGGGGCAAAATTTGCATAACAATAAAGATATTTTGCATGAATCGGGTGATATTCCCGTGTATGAGCCATGCAAACATTAGATAATGTTTGAAGGCATACATAGAGACTTATAAAATATCTTCATACAAACCAAACTTCAAAAAAATAACTACGAAACATAAATATGAAAATGTATGCAAATTAGCCCCACAGTACATAATCCTTGTATTTTAGAAGCTACTTGCTTTTTTTATTTTATCAAATACGGCACATAACAGCCTACTTGAAGTACATGTATTTTATGAGTGTCATTGAATAATGTCTGAAGAAAATCATTTTATGGTGTTATTTCATGCAAATTTGGGGCATACTTTTTATAAGATCAGTTTAATATATCATATTTTGCAATACTTTATAACTAATGAAGATAATTTCTTAACAAATCGTCATCATAATCATTACACCTGCACATAAACTACATATCGCTACGATAACACTTTCATATAGTTACCAGCGTGACTTAATGTGTCAAATGACGGAAAATTTAGGGTCCAAGTTGTCAAACTCCTCGTGGTGGATCCTGGAAACTGTTCATCAGGCGAATGAGAACAACTAGAGTCAACGACAGCGTCGTGACATCTCCGCATAGTAGCACCCTTGCCCGCGTTACTTGAACGCACCACGTCAGTCTAACTCCACTTTGAAGCATGCAGCCTGGCGCCATGCCCACAACACGCGCCCTTCTCAGGGCGGGCATCATCTGATGTCATACGGGACGGCATAACCATCATGCAGCTGAACGTGGAAGGCCTCACCAAGGCCAAGATCAACATCATCGAACATCTTCTCCAACAGCACACTCCTAGTGCTATACTACTACAAGAAACCCACACCAAGGACAACTCCCACCTAAAGATCTCTGGTTTCACCCTAGCCGCTCATACCGAGAGTGAAATTTATGGCATCGCCACCTTCATTAAGAACTCTGCCAAGTGGAACACAATAACTTCATGCCCTCCAGTCTCAAGCCTGGAGTGGACAGCAACTTCAGTCGAAGAAGTTACAGTCATCAATGTCTACAAGCCCCACACCTTTCGGCTTCAGGCTGACTCCATCCCAACCTTCACCCCTCCCTGCATTTACGCAGGCGACTTTAACTGCCGCAGCACCACCTGGGGCTACAACAGCACCAACCATGATGGCGCGGCGCTTGAAGACTGGGCCTCTGCATCCGGCATGCAGCTCATTTATGACCCAAAAGAACCGGACAGCTTCCACTCCGGCAGGTGGAACACATCAACTAACCCAGACCTAGCCTTTGCAAAAATCAATGGCGCACTACCCAGCCGTACTATCCTGGACCCTTTCCCAAGATCTCAACATAGACCCTCAATGATCACCCCCCAAAACCCCATAGAGCCGATCAAACCAAAACCACAGCAGAGATGGAACTTTCGTAAGGCCAGGTGGGACCAGTTCACCAACCTAGTGGAACAAAACGTAGATAACCCACCCTTACCATCCTCCTCCAACCTGGACCAAGCGTACACATCCTTCCGCAACCTCCTAACCACAGCAGCCAAGAGCTCCATCCCACGCGGCCACCGCCACTGCTACATCCCCTCGTGGGACGATGAATGTAACGACCTCTACAACGACTTCCTCGAGGCCGAACGCGGCGATGAAGCAGCCTCTAAGGCAACCCTTCTAACTGCCTGCCTAGACAACAAACGCAGAGAGAGACGGGAGGAGACAGTTCAAGGAATAGACTTCACCCACTCCAGCAGACTGGCCTGGAAAACGCTCAATCGCCTCACCAGCAGAAGTCCCAAGCCAAAACAATGCCCCGTGACCGCTAACTCAATCGCGAAACAGCTCCTCGAAAACGGCCGCTTCAAAGACGCAGACAAAAACCACACTCGTCACATTAAACAAGAAACCCCCAACCTCTGGCAGGCCCCAGGAGTAGATGTCATCACCCTTCACTCCCGATGAGAAAGTGGAAAGGCTCAAGGACCAGACAACCTACCTCCCGAGTTCCTACTGCACTGCGAACCAAAATGTCTGGAATGGCTCCGCCTACTTTTCTCATCCTGCCTCACCCACCAGTCCATCCCCAAGATATGGCGCAAATCAACCATCATCCTTACCCAAGCCAAACAAGTCCTTAGACAACCCAAAGAACTACAGACCAATCTCTCTCCTCTGCAGCCCCTTCAAGCTACTTGAAAGACTCCTCCTAGCCTGGCTGGAACCGATCGTCGACCCACAACTTCCCGACGAGCAAGCAGGTTTTCGCCGCGGTCACAGCACTGTCCAACAAGTAGTCTTGCTCACCAATGACATCGAGAGCAGTTTTGAGAGAGGCCACAAGGCCGGTGCCATCCTGGTCGACTTAACCGCAGCCTACGACACCGTGTGGCACCAGGGACTCGCCCTGAAGCTCCTCCATATGGTACCAGACCGCCACCTAGTAGGATTTATCACCAACATCCTATCCAACCGCAGCTTTGTCCTGAAGACCAGCGACGGACAGTCCAGTCGCCCCCAACGTCTCAGAAACGGACTCCCCCAAGGTTCAGTCATGGCACCAACGCTCTTCAACATTTACATCAGTAATATGCCCAAGAACAGAACATATGCCGCACAACAGTACGGCTACGCAGACGACCTTGCTCTCTTCCACTCGGACAAATTCTGGTCAAAAGTTGAAGACGTCCAAACATCTGACATGGCTAAGATCGCGAACTACCTGAATACCTGGAGACTAAAGCTGAGCGCTGCAAAAACAACTGCAACTGCCTTCCACCTCAACACCAAAGAAGCAAACCGCCAGCTCACAGTCAAAGTCAACGGGAACCCACTGCCCTACACCCCCACCCCAACATACCTTGGAGTAAAGCTAGACAGACAGCTGACCTTCAAACCACACCTAGATTCACTCCGAGCCAAAGTTTCATCCAGGAACAACCTACTCCGCCGCCTTGCGGGCACCACCTGGGGTGCTAAAACTCCCGCACTTCGTACTGGCGTCCTCGCACTAGTCTACAGTGCTGCCGAGTATGCTGCCCCTGCGTGGTGCCGCAGCTCACACACGCCCAAATTGGACATCACCCTAAACGAAACTATGAGGATCATCACAGGATGCCTCAGACCCACACCAACTGACCTCTTACCGGTGCTTGCTGGTATCGCGCCCCCTCCCTCCGCAGAGAACACTATACCCAACAGCTTGTCAACAAGGCCCTCCAAGACCGTACACACACTCTACACCGTACCACCCAGAACATACAACCGGTCCGCCAACGTCTACGGTCACGCAGACCGTTCAGTCACCATGCTGACACCTTGCGGGAAGGCACCCACAATACCCTCACCACATGGAAGGAAAGCTGGCAGGAGACCCCCAGACCCCCTCAATTCACAGTAACCCCAAACACAAAACTACCACCAGGCGCGGATCTACCCCGAAAGACTGGGTCACCCTCAACAGGCTCAGTTTCAGTTTCAGTTTATTTTTTCACTTCAACAGAGATATTACAATAATTACAAAATAGCAAATTTACAGAAAATAATAACATTAATTGAACAACAATAAATAAACAAAATCGAAATTCAAAGAGTATTACATTTCATTGAACAAATATATATATATATATATATATATATATATACCCCATCGGTCAAAAAGCCCGAGCACACCCTTTGGTATAAACATCTTGTTTAATGCCTGACATCAAGTGTCGTACAGGTGTCGGCAGGTTCAATGGCAGCATGCACCGCTGGGGACTCAGACCTTCTCCGGCTTGTACATGTGGAGCACCCGAGCAGACTGCCTCCCACATTATTGAAGAGTGCCCAATCCTTCGCCCACCTGGCCACCCAAACCCAGATTTAACCAACTTGGACCCCGACACCGTTAATTGGCTGCAAAATTTACATGGGAATATCACCCGATTCATGCAGTATATCTTTATTGTTATGCAAATTTTGCCACTAATTTGCATATTGTGACGTCATATAGTCTTCAATTATCTTCATACACCATTCAATGACACTCAGTGACCTTCCATACATATGTTTAGAAACTTCAAGTGGGTAGTTATGTGCCGTATTTGATTAAAAAGAAAACAACTCATAAAATATATGTAAATTGTACCAATGATTCTAATTTGCATAAATTTGCATATTTAAGTTTTGCAGTAAAGTTTTTAAGGTTTATTTTGTATGAATATATATTGAACTTAATTTTTATAGACGAAATAAATTGTTCATTCATTGTTTTCATAAGTTGCAATATGAAATAGACGCCTATTTATGCAGAAAATATTGATTTTATGCAAATTTTGCCCCTAATTTGCATATTATGATGTCATACACCCATCTGATCAGATTTTTAGTTATAAAATCGTGTTTTCTGACCTTCAAAACATTAGTCTGGACTCTTTCTGTAAAAAATATCTTTTAAAATGATCAAAATATGAATACTAGTCTAAATCCAAAATGGCTACCATAATTTGCATAAATTTGCATAAAAATCATACATGGGACACTTTTTGGCGCTGTTAACATAGCTAATCGTTTTCTACACATTTTTTTACATAAAGTAACATAGATTAAAATTTGTCTCATCGGGGTGCACGAACACCCCTTCTACCCACTAGACTACATGTGCATCTGAAAATGAAATAGAAGGAAAAACTACACTTTTCAACTAAAAAAGACATTTCCAAAACCTGTCTTGCAACACAAGACTTGAACAAACAATATTAAAGATGATAGATTTTTGAGAGCTTATTCCATACATACTGTACATAATGTACATAAATGTAAAGTAAAACCAGCAAATGGACTTACAAATACACACATGAACATGAATACATACATTTGTAAATGTACAAACATTTCTACAAATATATACATAATTATGGACAATTGTTGAACTGCACAAACATCCTCTTAATTCTGACGTCAATATAACTGTGCCGCAATGTCATTTTAATTAACGATATAAATCCTAAATAACAGGGTCACTAACACTTGTGCACAAAATTAGTCTGTGGTCGATGGCATGATAGAAGTGATAATTACGACAGGATACTGTCATTACCAAAAACAAGACTTGCGTCATTCATTGTGATATCAAATGGTTTAAACATCAGAACAACAAATGAATTAAAGGTTATAAATTTGTGCAGTAGGTTTTGTAAAACATCCATGGCTAACAAGTAGCTAACAAATGTTTGTATTTAATTTGATACTTATATGTACACATGTACATGTGCGTACATCACGGGCGTAGACATGACATTGATACCCATTCAACTGGGGGGGGGGGGGGGGGTGATCTATTCATTCATCCCCCCCAATTGAATAGGTATTACGTAAGTCGCTACGCCCGTGGCGTACATTATATCAATTTGCAAGGCTAACAAATTTACTTCTCATTATTTCATACTTTTAAACGGTATTTGAGAATTTGTAATAAAAACAATACAAATTCACAATTTGCAAATTACAGATGGGACAGTGTTAAAATGTTTCTATTCCAATTAATTTCAGTTTAAGGCACTGGCATAATAATAAAGAAATATTTTATTGCAAAAAAAACAGATCATAACTGGAGCAGTACGTACAAAAAGGTAGTTAAATCAAATTGTGGGAAAAGTCTACTGAGTTTTAAGCCCTTCTGCCACTCAAATTAACTAACAATGTATATATTTGATACTGCAAACTAAACACACCTGCGTGGAAAATGTGACGTATAAAACCCCCGAGAGGCGTCGACATGATGAAAGTACAGGTATTATCCCTGTACGGACATGGAAACGTGGTAACCAGGGCGCAGGGTAACTCAAATAATACCATGGGGGAAAAAACGTTCCTCCAAAAATGAATATTTCACCCAGCCTACATCGTTACATGGTGATGTATTATGCAATTTTCCAGCTCCTTGATTAGAATCGTCGTTTCAGCAAGCATATTGCGCAAACACAAATTTTTGTTATGTAATATTTCATGATCCAGCAAAAGCGTTCCAGCAAAACGTTAGTTCAGCAAACGTACATTATTGCATGGTAATGTATTTTGCCAAAACAAATTCATGATCAAGAATTTCTGCAAGATATTATTTCACAAACACAATTTTATCCTTTCTGTAACAGCTCTTCGGGAATTTCAGCAAGCATATTTCACAAAAATGGAAAAGAACCTTTCGTGTTAGTGAAGAATTTGTACACGATTTTACATCATTGCAAATTCCAATCCACTTTTATCAAAATACATGGTTTCACACAGTTCATAGCATATCATCATAAAAATTCATAAACAATTTTTACAAGGTAGTTATTATTTGAAGCAAACATAAATCCGCTTTAATATCCATGAGCTGCGATATAATGCACTTTGATTCATGAATACAAAATTATGTGTTATTCTCTAGCGGATGAAAGTGTGCAAATGGTCGTTCGTTAAAGATGCCCGCGCGCTGATACAAGTCCTGTTCATGAAGAATTTGATCGCGTTATGATTCGTTATCATGGAAACGAGATTCCTCTTTTTTGATAAAGAGGGCCATGGTGTACGTCTGTGTAACTAATGCACTCAAGTGGCAGAAAATTTGTAAATTGTCGGGCGTCTTGTATTGATAGTCGTAGATACATACATGTGATAAAAGACTCAAAAGAATGCAATGTTGTACGTGTACGTAACTAAAGTCAAGTGGTAGAAAATGTGTAATTTGTCAGAGGTCTTGTATCGATAGTCGGAGATGCTTGCGATAAAAGACAATCGGGTCGCTACCAGGAAGCTAAACTTCACGACAGAATAGTCTCGCTGCTACGTCAATAGGCCTTTTTCTTTCCAATGCCGTTTCCTCACAGCTTTAGCCTTGTACACTGGCCACTGAATGAGCTACACCGTATGGCTGAATGAATGAAAAGTTAATTCAACTTAACCCCTATACTTCGTGGAGCATTCTAGCATTGTGCGGCACTGTAGCAGCAAAAGACGAAAAACAAACACACAGAAAAGTAAAAATGCAAATTATGCAAATTATGCAAATTTCATTGATTGACTGGCTGGTAAAGCAGAAATTTCAAAACTTTTCCTCACAGCTTTAGCCTTGTTCTCTGGTCACTGAATGAGATAGATGGCTAAATTAATAAAAAGCTAATTTAACTTAACCCCCTATAAGTAGTGAAGCATTCTACCATGGTACAGCAGCAGATGAAAAAGGAACAGGATATATACACAAAAAAGTGAATGAAAATGAAAATGAAAATGTCATCGATTGACCGACCAGAAAAAAAAAGATATAGCTTGAAATCGAAGAGAATGGGTAACCGCTCACCTTTTGATGATTGACTGATCAGATATATTTATTGATTTTTCTTTTGTGTGTCCACAAATAGACACGTAGTCTTTGTAAAAAATAATACAACGTATTATATTAATGTACATACAGTACATTGTATATACATGTATGGTGGAATATAATTTCTTATGAAGGATGAATAATTGCTTTCAACTGCATTGTACGTAAAGCATTGAGGATGAATTGGTTATTATAAATCCCACCAGGAGGCGGTTACCTAGGTGATGACAACATGAGATGAGACATCTAAGTAATGGCTTAGTTTATATTGCTGGAAATGTGGAAGAATGATAGTTGGGCTGTTAAAGGGATCTAGTAACTTTGGTGGTACAATGTATGTGCAAAAACCGATTAAGGGTTGATACAAATGTGTATCAATGTGATCTGATATACTGTATGTCCACTGAGTGAGAGTGAACATTTCATGGCAAGCAAATGTCATATGACTGAGGAGTGTACTTAATTTTATACTTAACATTAATGTTCCAATTCATTTGAATTCGAATGAAACAATTGCTATATATTGTATTATTTATACTATGTATGTTTTGATGTTCAATGTACACTGATCCTTTCAGCACTGCTGCTAATAAGTTTGAAATGTATACCAAAATAAATAATAAATAAATAAATATGAGAACCGCTAGATTTCTATTTAAAGTAAGTTTGGATTTTGTTCATTTTGACAATTAATTTGTTACTAGAGTAAGACCCCTTTAAACAGAGATTTGGTGAAGCTAAAGAATTGTTAAAGACATGGGAGTCAATTACAAAATACAATGTATTAACCATCCCTTTTCAATGAGAATCTAAAGATAAATCATTAACTTACAAACTATAATTTTGTTTTAATTCACAGAACATAGTTGTTACCATTAATAAAGTATGTTCAACAAAAAGTAAAAAAATTAGTGACCTTGTGCCTATAGTGGCCAACAAGGTGATCTCCTGTCAAGAAAATCTGTGTTATAGATCTTGTTTATAGAAATCACCTGTCTACAGTGGCCATTCTTCTCGTTTCCATTGGGTGGTCACTATACACAGGTTTGACTGTACTATTTCAAGCTTTTACCATCATCATATACAACAACAAAATGTATACATGTATGTACCACATATCTTTAATGGTTCATTGCATGGTAACAATAAGCATTTGTTTGCTGGGCAACAGTTGTCATATAGAATAGAATCATTCTCCCGTGAGATTCATAGATTGTTCAGAATAATTAGCTCTTCCATAATTTATATATTTGAGTTCACTTGTCAAACGGCTCATTGCGCTCAATATCATGAACGAAGTGAGCTAATGCAGAATGTGATCATCATATTATGTTAAACAACAACTCTAGTTCTCATGACTAAAATCATACACAGGCCCAAAAAATAATTTGAAAGAAATCTACTACAAAATGCATACTTTTAGCTTATGTTGCCTCCCCTGTTTTCCTCAAACGTCCTTGCCCCTCCCCACCCCCTTGCCCCTCCCCTCTTCTCCCCTCCCCTCCCCTCCCCTCCCCTCCCAAAATCCCAAGGGCCTAAGAAATATGTTTGTAATTCAAAGAAATACATATGCATCTCTTAATTTTGTCTTTCGCCTTTAGTAAACCAAGGTGAGACTGATGCTTGACCATGTATGCCGTGCATGTTAAGCTCAATTCACCGGAGAATCTTTTGCTCGGCAAGCCTCTGCAGCAAGTGGGCAATAACAGTCAGGTAGAATGTACTATTGCACAATAACTGGCTCGATGAGCTACATGTAGCTGGCCTCGCATACATGCTATCTAGACCTTTGACTGATTACTCTCCTCTCCAGAACCCTTTTACTTGCCCTATTGCCCAGGGCAAGTTAAAATTGATGTCGGACAAATAAAATGTCCTAATTTACATTATTTGGTTGCCCGATCGGGGAACTAAATTATTGGTCAACTTCAAGAGAAAGTGTATTTCCTTACTAGTAAATCTCATCTACAATTATTAAGCGTGAAAGTAAATTCTTTGTTTGGGCAAGTAAAATTTGAACAATTCTAATTTTACTAGCCCTAATGGGCAAGTATAGAAAAAAGTGAGTGTGGAGGCTAGCTTTTCATCTAAACCCCTCAAAAAAAGTTCGGAAACTTAAGTTTGATCGATTATATAGATGTTCTTATGAAATCATAATGGTTATATTTGGTATCACTTGAAAGAGTGTAATTCATAAGCATCACGAGCACGAGGTATGCGCAGTATATTTGAGAATGGGGGAATGTCAGAAGTGAAATGTCACAAATGGCGCCAAAAAACTTCAGTTGGAAGGTCCGACACCCATATCACGGTCTTTCTCAAGTTGAATATCTTGACAATGAAGAGATGCTGTTGAATACGGTATCAGAACAAAGCCTGTTTAATTATCTTTCCAATGACACCTCACTTGGAATGATTATGAAAGCCGGGTAGGCACAATAAAGGTGAATATTGGGGAAGATCGACATCAAAATGTAAACAAAATGCATTTGATTGTGTGAAATTGAAGGCGTTGCATCC
Organism: Echinarachnius parma; assembly: GCA_037951105.1. NCBI lineage: Eukaryota > Metazoa > Echinodermata > Echinoidea > Clypeasteroida > Echinarachniidae > Echinarachnius > Echinarachnius parma. The sequence continues at coordinate 132,792 of JBAMJV010002656.1, forward strand.
AAAAATGACTTTTTGTGGGGATATTTTAGTACTTTACTTTACATAATCATTATGAAATTCAACATCATGTTGAAGCGTGTTAATTTGTCAAAAAAATAATGCCCCATTCATAGTGGTTATGTGAGTACCTCTAAATGTATGGGACTCAAAATGACACGTTGCAATGTCGAACTTCTACCATTTGATATGTGGTAATAAGGGCATACCTACACGGTCAAAGAGGGCGCTAATATGCCAGTTCTGGCCAGTTTGCGTATGTTTAGAGAAATTTGATGCATTTTCAATACATCAAGTTTGTGAGTTTCCTGTACTGCACACTCACATTCCGCATACTCATTGCAAATGAGATATCATATTAAAGATAAATTAACAAGCTTTCAGATAGTGAAACACAGAATGATGATAGAGTTATGATTAATACAACAATATCTTACCGGAATCTTGAAACAAGAAGCCATGGTCTTAAATTCATAGCATTAATAGACCCCCATATCCGGTTTTAACTGCACACACCCCAATAGCATAATTATTACAGGTGAGACATGATTTTAAGGAAAAATAAACACGCTTTCACATGTTAATTTACTGATGATTATGCAATGCAAAACCCCAAAACATCTCCTCCAATAGTCGTTTATCCATGCAACGCCTTCAATTTCACAAAATGAAATGCATTTTGCAACATTTCGCTTTCGGCCCTCCCCATATTCAGCTGTACCATACTTTACCTGTTAATAAAATTGTTACGGACATAATTGTACTGAAAAGATAGACACATGGGCTTTAAAATGATACCAAATTTGATAAGTTTAAATCCTTTGAACACGCTACAATCTTCGATACAACTTGAACCTTAAAAAATACGACACAAGAGTCAAATTTCCCAATTGAATGCGTATTCCCTGATTTGAAATAAATGACAAATAATGTACCATTTTAAAGGGAAATCATCACGCATTGCAATGACACTAAAAGAAAAAAAATACAATTTGACAATAAGAGTGATATATTCGATCAAATTTGAGTGATAATTATTACAGGTGAGACATGATTTTAAGGAAAAATAAACACGCTTTCACATGTTAATTTACTGATGATTATGCAATGCAAAACCCCAAAACATCTCCTCCAATAGTCGTTTATCCATGCAACGCCTTCAATTTCACAAAATGAAATGCATTTTGCAACATTTCGCTTTCGGCCCTCCCCATATTCAGCTGTACCATACTTTACCTGTTAATAAAATTGTTACGGACATAATTGTACTGAAAAGATAGACACATGGGCTTTAAAATGATACCAAATTTGATAAGTTTAAATCCTTTGAACACGCTACAATCTTCGATACAACTTGAACCTTAACAAATACGACACAAGAGTCAAATTTCCCAATTGAATGCGTATTCCCTGATTTGAAATAAATGACAAATAATGTACCATTTTAAAGGGAAATCATCACGCATTGCAATGACACTAAAAGAAAAAAAATACAATTTGACAATAAGAGTGATATATTCGATCAAATTTGAGTTTCCGAACTTTTTTTGAGGGGTTTAGTTACATGTAGTTCATAGATATTAGTTCATTTTTGCCTCCATGAACACCCAAATACCCACCCACAGAGCTGCCAACCTCTAGAACATAAAATCAGTACTCTCAAGGCTCAAAATCAGTAATTTGGGGAAGAAATCAGTAATTTCCTACGCGGCTCTATGAACTATAAGTTTAGTGAAACGGTTACACGACGGTTAACCGACCGTCATCGGCAAAAACGCTTAGCAGAACGGGTAACCGAAAAAGAAAAGAAAAAATTGCTAAAGCGAAGGTATTTTACATGTATCACAAATAAACAAAACAAATAAACAAATGGTAAGAGAATTAATGTTAGGGAGATTAGACTGGTAGAGCCAATCACGTCGTGGTCACAATGTAGAAATGGTTGTTGTATAATAAATTAATAGTCACAGACATCCGAAGGCTTTCATCTTGACAATGGTTTGTAGACTAACGACTAACATGGCACTGCCCTGCTGATTCCAATTGAAAAAACGGACAGATATCGGAAGAAAAAAAAAAAAAAAAAAAAAAACGATTTTTTTTTTTTTTTTTTTTTTTTTTTTTTTTTTTTTTTTTTTTTTTTTTTTTTTTCCTTTCTTTTTTTCTTCTTTTTTCCCCGTAATTTTTAAGCGGAATTCCGTACTCCCGTAATGGGCGTCATTTTCCGTACCAATTACGGAAAATCCGTACTAGTTGGCAGCTCTGCACCCACCCACCCCTCTAAACCAGGATGTTAAATGGTTGATGTCTCCTACTGAATGAGGAATCGATCTCCCACGTCTGATCAAAATGAATGAACCCCCAAAGTGGGCCATGTGACCGGATACTGTATACGCCAATATTTTCGCGTACAGATATTTTCGCAAATGAGAGGGTAACAGACATTTTCGCGCGTTGTTGATTTCGCGATCGGCATCTCACGCCCGTTGGAAAACAGCTCAAATGCAGCGCATTTATGACAAAAAATCATCTCCTAAAATACAGCAGATTCTTAAATCAATTACAGTTTTTGCATTTCTGACATGATTTCTACGGAAATATGATAACATACTGTTCAGATTTACCTCGATTATGAAGTTTCGGATGAAAATAGGACATAAACGGCGTCAGTGCCGATCGTTTCTTCATCACACTATGGCGAATTCGATAGTCAAAGTGTCGCTATTTTCTGCCCACCAGCGGCGCGGCATTCATTTACAACACGCCGATTATCATCGTGCACGTGCAATCAAGCGATGACTCCAATACAATTCTATTTTATATTCGTATTACATAGTTCAACTTCATGTACAAGCGCAGCAGCGAAAAAACGCATACAGTACGTGTATTAGAGTGCAGTGCATGCAACATCCAGTGCGATGCGAATCGGACCTGGCGCTGATTTTTCCTTGTTTTTGCGCGCATTTTCGCTTTAATGTTCTCAAACTCATTGCAGTCAAGTAGAGGAAATAGATTAAGGTGAAGTTCTAGTTTAGGTTTAGAGCTAAGTAATTTGAGCTTCGCCGCTGCTTTCCTTTTTGCGGTAGCTACCAGACCACTACTGTCTTGATGTCTGCCGGGGGACTGGCCGACCAAGCGCATGCGAGTGGCCGCTGACAATATCGTACAAATGACTGGCAATATTTTGGCGTGTTGTTATTTTCGCGTCTCTGTACCGACTCACGAAATTCGCGAAAATAAAACCCTCGCGAAATTAACAGCTTATACAGTATATCAAAACCCTGCACTTGGCGGCATAAATCAAAATATTGATTTTCAAGCCCTGAGAAAGGCCTCATCACAAGCTTTATTAATTTGATGCCTTATTCAAAAATATCTGCACAATATTTGGCAAAGATACGATTGTTTCAATTTTACTTGCATATTTCTTTGACATACATTATGTGAACTTATAATGTCCATCTCTTAAAAACATGAATTTTCGACAAGCGCAGGGTTTTGCTATATTGGTCACAAATACTATACCCCCCCCCCCCCCCAAACCAGGATGTTAAATGGTTGATGTCTGCTACTGAATGAGGAATCAATCAATGGGTCATATACATGTACATACTTACTAAACTACAATGAGTTCAATTCAATTACAATGAACATGAAGTGAAACTAGCTCATATATAATGTATGAACATTAAAGTGCATCTACATGTAGTGTGTAGTCCCTCCACCTATCCTAAATCATGATCATGAAGAGAAAAAAACATGGATGATTAGGCTAACCTTTGAGCGTGTGTCCCACTTGGCATTTTTCCAAGCCGTTTAATAAAAGGCCTGTGACACCCTCAGAAAAGCCCCTCAAAATAAACTGCAAAATGACATTATTATTGCACAATCCTAAGAACAAATACATCATACAACGTGATCTAGATGTGATCACACCAACATTCTAGTTATCAAATAACACCCTCAGAAAAGCAAAACTGCAAAATAACATTATTATTGCACAATCATAAAAGGAAATACGTGATCACATATTTGTTCTATGACTCTAGTCAATAAATCTAACTGTGAAACCAAAATTCTAGAAATCAAATAATTGAAATAATATTTGTCTAAGAACTATGGCAATACAGTAGGATATCAGACAAATATTCAAAGAACCTCACAGATATATGCATACATGGGACAGTACATAAACAAAGAGGACAATTTCTCACTCTTTTCTTTATTTTTGTCTGTCAGAATAGAATCAAAATTTAAATCTCTCTCAGCAATTATTACAACATATCTGTAATAATCATGTGGTATGTTTTATATCATATTTCAGAGAGCTATTTTTTTTGCTATACTTTCTTAAATTGTCACTATCACAATGGGATCAATATTAATACTTTTTACCTTTACCAAAATGTGAATAATTTTTTTTCACTTTTTTATTCTTAAAACTTTTTCTTTCTTTTGTTTTTCTTTTTCTTTTTTTTTTTTTTTTTTTGGGGGGGGGGGGGGGGGGAAAGCTTTCCAGCATATTTTCAATATTATACAATATAGTTACTTATAGCGCTAAATACACACAGATTCACAGCACTATTTACACATACAAATGGAAAATACAAATTAAATGCAGTGCATGATAATGAATTATAACCATGTAATAATAGACAGCAGTTTCCAAAGACCTTCACTGCATGATGGTTGAGGATTTTCAAATCATCAATCACCTTCATTCTTTCAGTTTCACACTTGTTTCTATTCAAAAGCGCAATAAACATACATTACATAAATCCAATTTTCCAGGGCTGTGTGACCTTGCCCTAATTCTTCACAATCTAGAAACAGTAATTTATAATAACCAAGTATACAATATACAGCAGTTAAGTTTCCAAAGACATTCACGGACGGTTGGGGGCTTTAAAGGGAAAGTTGAGTTTTGGTAGAGAGGGCGCTAGACTACTTAATTGGTTTGTGAGGTAATGAAAAACTGAGTGTAAAATTTGCAAGAGCATAATATTTAAACAATAAAATCATCTTTGTTTGATCAAAATCGGTTCAGAAACGGCTGAAATATCCATACATATAACAATTTGTAATAAACCCGGGGCCCCGGGTTTATTAGAGAATTTTGAACCAGCCGTTAAAAATTTTTAAAAATGCTTCCTCTTTTCAAAAAAGTTACAAAATAGGTATTTAAATAGTTGTTGGTTATTTCTCTATCTAATCACTATTTCAACAAAGCATCACATGCACAATATTTTATTCAAAATGGTTGAAACTGTTGAGTGTTTAGAGAGCGCCCTCTTACGTTTTAACGGCTCTTTTTGAATGATAACATGATCTTTACTACGTCATTTGTAATTTTGTGTTCCTTTCTAGTTATAACTATTAGTTTGTAATGTAATGATGCAGGTTTTGGTTACTAAAATTCAGTTTCACTAAAACTGTACTCTCCTTACCAGAACTCAACTATCCCTTTAAAACGGTTCCCCTTTAAAACATTTACTGTTTAGCAATCACATTGAATCGCTCTTTCAGTTTCAAACTTGTTTCTATTCAAAAGGCCCAATAAACATATCCAATTTCCCAGGTCTGACGTATGACCTTGCCCTAATTCTATAAAAACTAGAAAGAGTAATAAATAATATTCATGTAATATACAGCAGGTTTCCAAAGACATTCACTGACAGTTGTGGGCCCCTTTAAAACATTTACTGTTTAGCAATCACATTGAATCATTCTTTCAGTTTCACACTTTTTTCTATTCAAAAGCCCAATAAACATACATGCACCTTGCCCTAATTCTATAAAATCTAGAAACAGTAAGTGCCTGTTTTTCCAGGAAAAAAAAGTCTTTGAACCAGTTCAGGTTGAATCGATTTTCAAGCATGCAATCTAGATCCTGATAAATCTAGATCCATAATTATATCAAAACATTGTTTTCGAGATGCTATAGTTTACTAACATCAGACAAATTAATAAACTGAATTATCAACACAGTTTTTCCAAGAAGAAACAATGTCTTTGAACCAGTTAAAGGTTGAAACCTTTTTAGAGCATGCAAATGCCATTAAAATATCTAGATCCTGCAAGATTACTTCAGGAGAAACAATCATGATAAAAAACAAACAATGTTTTTGGTGCTAGCTAACTACTACATAATATGTACATAATACATATTATGGCTCCACACTCACCTTTTTGGCCCGTGGCCCAGTCAGGCCAGTGAAATAATTTCTTTCCATTTTCTGGTGGCCCAAAAGGAAAATTTACTAGCCCGAAAATTTAATTTCATGAATTAACTTTTACTATTCAAAATCACTCTTTTCTGATAAAAAAACTTTGATTATAGATGAAGCATGATATGGAAGAATTAAACAAGATTTGTCCAACTTTGTGAACAACAGGTTAAAAATCTGCTTGCCCGATTGAGCCACAAAAATATTACTTTTTGGAATTTGTACTGGACTAAAGTGCAATTTCACTGGCCCCGGGCCAGTGTGAGTGTCGAGCCCTGTATAATATATCAGACAAAATGATGGACTGAATAATTAACACAAATCACACTATTAGACTTTCACTTAGGATTTTCATGACTTTGTGTTTATTGGAACAAAACAAATAAACACACTCTTATTAAATCTAAGCTGAAATTTGTTCTGAAAAGTAATTTTGTACAAATATTCTTTCAATATAGACATTTAACTACACAAACAACACAAATAAATACCTTCAAAATAGTGCTTCAAATGGATATTGAAGTTGAAAAGGGATCCCCTTTTAGTTTTAGATGCCATTATGATTTCAAGCTACGGTTACAACATCCAAATGTATAGATATCCAGCAAACATCATCAGCAAACTTCTGGTAAAATATTCCCCTCTAAATCCTTCTGCACAAGTAAGCAAAGTGTTCTACTACAGTAACTGTACTGTACGAGTACATTATAAAGAGTATGTTCTCCCTATGATGGTTCACAGCATACGTACTGTGTAGTACCACTTGTTTGACGAACATTATGACTAAAAAATCAATACTCGTCTACTTTGAGGTTTCTTTCTTTTCATCGGGTAAACTGTCATTCTTTTGAACCCAGGTGAGGGTCTTTTGGGGGGAACCCCACAAAGCCAACGCAGACCTATTGTCCCTAGTTGTTTACTTAGGTATCAAGTGCCCCTGTTCAAGGGGGGCTTCTATTCATGGGGGGGCGCTCCTATTCAGTACAAAATGGACAGTCCTGTTTACCACTTGTGTTGTTTGGGTGCACATATAGTCTTGACACCAGACTTAGTTTTAACCATTGATGTACATGATTTAAACAATACAAATAAATTAAGAAGATAGTCTTTGGGACAAGTCAATAGTTACATTATTAGCAACATTGGTCACGTTTACTTTCAACATTTTCATCGTTATGAACAGAACAAATTTTACATTTTGTTCTTAGATCATTATGATCATGTTCATGTTATATGATATGCTATTTATTATAAAAGGTGATGATGGTTTTCTAAACTTTTTAGCAAAATTCTAAAAACTTTGTTTATCTCTCAGATTATATTGACTACAGGCTACAGCATATTCTATGAAGGACTCGATATCTGGCATCAGCGACAGTATAGGCATGCACATTGCACATTTACTGTGTACACATTGTATGCAATACTATGGTAAGTTGTGTATACAATTTTTAAATGTACTTGGACAAGAAAAAGAAGTTAAACCATACTCCTTGCATGAAAATGGCTAGATGCCAGTAAATTACGGAATATGAACTGTAACTTGTGCATCCTACAGTATGTAAACATGGCAGGAATCCCTGGCTGCAAGGTTCACTAGGATATCCAGGTCAGTCACTGGACTTGTGCCGCCAACAGATGGCGCTCTTGCATTTTTATTCAACATGAAAGGTTGATCTACATTGCTTCAAATTACATTTACATGCATATATTTGAGATACAGATTGTACATATTGCTTCAAATTGCACATGTTGTATGCTTAACAGAGCTGGTCAAAGTTTTGGGAAAACAATGGCTGCCATTTTCCATGCTATTTCAAAATCATGTGCACTGTTATCTCACAATGATCTGTTTTCCCCCATCAAGCCAACAAATCTAGAAGTAAATGTGGGGTCAGACCAGTAAAATAATTTTCTCTCAATATCATTGGCAAAAAAACAAAACAAAACATGTACTGGCCCTAACATTTCATTTGTAATAACTGTTTACCATTTTAAATCATACACCCTTGATGGGCAGTGCTATCTTACGAACGCTTTACAATGCAAAATATACACTTGCATGCTCAGTGTTATAAATGCAGTATGCACAAACAAGCCTAGTTCAAAATGGCGAACCACGGTGTAGTAATTCGAAACAGTGCCCTCTACATCTGCACGCATGACAATCTTTAATTCAGTGTGGAAGATTTCAACAGCTAGGCTATGATAAAACATACCGTAAAACTCTGTGTATAAGACGCACTTTTTTTCCGTCGGAAAATTTTCAAAGTGGGGGGTGCGTCTTATACACAGGTACAGCCCAAAACAAAAAAAATAAATAAAATTTTTTTTTTTTTTTTTTTTTTTTTGGGGGGGGGACACCCGGTAGTCATGTTTAATGCATATTAAACTGGTCTAGGGCATGACAAGAGCTTGATATATTAAGGGGGAACATTTATCAAAATATATCTTTTTCCTACATAAATTATAGTGGTTAGCAAAACAAAATGCAAGTTTTTAAGCAGTAACACTGCTACTAATTGAATATTCAGATATTCATGAGTAGCAGCACTCATTTAATATTCAATTTTCTAAACAGTGGTTATACATTTTTCTCTACAAAAAAGTTATTAATGAATTTAGTATTTTGCATATTTAATGAGCATTGCTACCTCATGAATATATGAATATTCATGAAAAAAAAAATTCTAAAAATAAATAAATTAAAAAAAAAAAAAAAAAAAAAAAAAAAAAAAAAAAAAAAAAAATCATTTTTTTTTTTTTTTTTTTTTTTTTTTTTTTTTTTTTTTTTTTTTTTAAATAGAAAGTTGGGGGTGCGTTTTATACACGAGTGCGTCTTATACACGGAGTTTTACGGTACCCCCGAGAGATGTACAGTATACAAATGCCAGCAATTTTCAGCCTCAATAATTTATTGCTTCTATGTTTACAATAACACAAAGTATCATCAATCCCATAAAATTGGATATGTCTTTAATTTTAGCAGGGTTTGTCCTGTCCTTAGTGGTGGACGAGCCTGCCAGTGGCCACCAGAAATGTTATATAAAAAAACTCTCGTATTGTCCACCAACGAATTGGGATACAACAGACAAATCCATAATGACCCTAACCCTAACCTGAAAGAAAAGCTTTACAGAGATGTATGCAGTTCTTGAGTAATAAGCTTAATTTACAGTGTTGCAATTTTCCCCACAGTTACTTCTGCTTGCAATAATATGAAAACAGCAATAAATTCAATATAAACTGACCCTTGATAAATAACACCCGCTATACAATAATTCACTTGTCACTTAGCTTCGTTCATAAACAATACCAGCAATAAATATTTATAGGCGCGAACCTTTTCCCTGGAAGATTATGGGCAGTGGCGAAGCCAATAAATTTGCAAGTGGGGGGGGGGGGGGGAGGGGCTTCAACCTGGAAGCCCTAAATGCAAGCCTCTTTGAGAGGCATGGTCCTGCCTTAGTTAGGGCCTAGGGAAGGGGTCCAGGAGGCCTATACCCGAGAAGCCTCTATTCAAAGCCCCCAAATCATAACAAACAAGCAAAAAGGGGGGGGGGGGGGGGGGCTGGGGCCCAGAAACTCCTTGCTACATGACTGATTATAGGAGAGCACAGGACAGGGTTGCTGCTTTATTGCCCACTAAGGATCATACTTACGATCCACTTCTAAATATATATATATATATCTTTCTATCCAGGCAGTACATATGCACAGCACATTTGCTATAATTCATTTAACGCAGTAATTCAATGTCAGAGGATTTAATCAATGTTCCCTTTAAACACACACCAAAAGGCACAATATATCAAAAGCACTAAAAAAAAACAATGGCCCGGGCCAGTAAAAATCATACTTCAGCAGCAACAATTTACGAAAGTCTCATTTTGGTGGCCAGAAAGTTTGGGCAACTAGAATTTGAAACTGACAATGACAGACTAAGAAACTGCATGTTGCCAATTCTCAGACTTATTTGATGTTCTCCTGCAGAGAAAAACAATGTAATGGCATATGTCATCATGTATGTCTAGAGAGGTCACCCATCTACAGTTAGTGTTGTCGCTGAGTCCCGGGTACCCGGGTCCCGCCGAAAAATGTCGAGTCCCGGGCACAAAAATCGATACTCGATTTCCCGAAAAAAGGGGAAGTCCCCTCATTGAACGCAAAGAGCTTTCATGTTCATTCAAGAAGATGATTTATTGTCATAAATGCGCTCAATGTTTGTCACTTGAATGAACATATTTTCCCATCTGGCGTGACATGCCGATCCTGTAATAAACAAATTGGTAAATTTCGGGTACCCGGGACTCGCCCGAAAAATTATCGCGAGTCCCGGGTAGTAAATACTCCCGAAAACGACAAAATTATCGCGAGTCCCGGGTAGTAAATACTCCCGAAAACGACAACACTATCTACAGTGGCCACTTTTCTTGTTACACTTGGGCGTCACTATCGGAGTGGAGAGAGTGCACAATAAAGTGTGGAAGTGTATCCAATGGCCGAGTTAAAAATAATACAAATTAGATGCAGGTCTCTCTAGGTGAACAGAGCAAAAATAGCACTGAAGAGGCTAACCTAGATAAACAGTAAGACATGTATGTACACACACAAAAATAATAATAATAATTTATGTTCCCTTTGGCTATGCCACACAAAGGTATGCATCGGTATGCATTGGGCACATTCGCTATCTAACGAAGAGCACATCATATTTTTAATATGATTTATTTCCATCCAATATGCATTAATTGACATCATTTACAATACAGTGCAGCTTTTAGAAATCTAATTAAATCATATTAAGCATAATATATCCTGTACCGCTATTAACTAAAGCAAATCAAGAATTTTAATGGACGCAACCTCTAGCTCTGGGGTTAATTTCTGCCTTCTGTCTCACTAATTGCAGCCAATATTCATGGTCCAGTTAGAATGGGGCACTGCATACAAATTAAAGCGTCATTAATCTAAATAAATCTAATTGCACTACCCACAATCACTGCAAAATTAGCCTGGGGTAGTCAAAAGCAGCTTAATTACAATGCCTCTACAGTAACTGTAATGTCATCATGAATCAGATTTTTAACCTACTAGATTTTATAACCCTCATGGAATTAAAGGGGACCACCAGGCAAAGAACAACACATTATTATATGTTTTGGTACCGTTTTGTGATATCAAATAGATACCCAACATTTTTCAACGGGTTGTGTAATTCATAAACAAAGCAATTAATTTCCACCACTTACGGAACCACTACTATTTCCTGGTTCCATACGGGCCAACCATTTGCGAGTGCGCCAATGTTATTCACGCGTATGTTTGTAGACAATAGATTCCCGGGCGATTCGATCGCTCTGCACACATTAGTCTTCGCAATGTGGTTCATACACATACTGTATGTATATTCTGGATAATCATATTTTCATACGGTTCTTCCTGCATCATGCTCGGCCATGATTTTGTTTTTGTTCACGAAAGAGTCTACACAGGGATAAAAATACATCACATGTGTTATTGTGCCTAATTTTATAGATCAGGAACTATAGCAGCAATATGATTATGAATTGAAACGAAAACCATTCTGGTTCATTTTAGTTTGTTTGCAGTATAAACTAGGAGTGACTAGTCTGAGGTTTCCAGCTGAAATATAATTTGGGAGCACAGTAAATTTAGATCTCTGTACTATAAACTTGTAAATATTGTTTCACCAAAAATGTCATTAATTTCTAAATATGACTTGCTGAAATATATGGGCAGCCAGGAATAACATTAATTACCTGGGATCTAGTAATTTTGTTGACATGTGCAAAAAGTGATGAGTGGTTGATACAATGTATATTGTTGTTATCTGATATGTCCACTGGATATTGTGTGAAAATTTCAAGTTAAATAGACTTTATTTAGCCAAGTAATGAGCAAAAATGCAAAGTGACATTCACTAACTCATTACACTCACTTTGTACACGGTTCTGACGATCCATTGGATAATTTGACATCTGAACACTTCAATCGTAAATATCTTTTTAACGAAAGGGAAATTTGAAAAACCGAAACCTGTCCTATGATTTTAAATTGTTAATACAAATACAACAAGGTATGAGGGAACCGCTAGAATTCCAAATGGATTTTGAGGATTTGGACAATGTTACTAAGGCCCTTTAATGCCTTTCTCTGTTTGGGGCTACCAGATCCATGTTTCGGGCCACTAACATTGATAAATCATGAATTATTTTACTTGCCAGACTGTGCCACAGAGAAAAGAAGATTATCTTCTAGCATTGAATACACCCATACCAGTAAACAGTTACTTAGTTGTTTCTTTATTGTAAAATCGTGAAAAGGAAGTGAGACAGGGACTTAAATTTAAGGAGATTTAAATCTCTGTATTGCTTCAGTGACGTCCTTCGTTCATCTAATTCACAAAAGACCAAAAGAAACATCCTTTAATACAATCTCCTTACAAGGTTGAACCTTTTACACGAGAGTGCATGCATCATAAATCCAAAGTAAAGTTTTGGAAATCTGCTACAAACATCCTAGGAAAACAAAATCTAAATTATGGCTGAATTATATGATAGGGGATATATAAACTATTTAAACACCATCATGATGTTGGGAAAAGGGAGATCTTTTGTAATACTAAAATAATAAAGAAATAAGCATATATATTATCAACATCGATCACCAGTCACATAATTGTTGTATTTTCCCACATAATCATATTCATGTGGGTGTGTTGGTTGTTAGTGTTATGTTGGGCAATATTATTTGAATGATTTGTTTTTTGTTCTAGTATGTGATAATTGTGTCTTTACAAAATAATAAAGCAACATATTGTGAGCATTGAGAAATTTGTGTTCCAGATTTTCCAAAACGTTTTTTAGCTGTAAGAAAGTCCTCCAAAAGGGCAGATTAATTTGCAGACCAATACATCCTTGTTTCCTGTGAGGTTTTAGCCTCTCATGGTCACTTGATTTTAGAGTTAGACTGCGGCTATTTTAGTCAATTCAATTTCTTAATTGAATTTCATTGTAGTATTTGCTTTAAAAACAGCATTTAAGGTCATCTACAAAACAAATAAAGGAACGGGAAGAAAAAAATAGAATTTTATGAGAAAAGCGGCTTTAGCTAGTCAACATTTACATTATGAAACTGAAAGTCCAGTTACGTTGTTTTCAAATGCATATTAACATTTTATATCTAGTTTGTAACCTTTTTCTACCTAATAAATTTTAGTTCCTTTTTCGAGGCCGATAATATTGATTGCTTTTCATCGAGTAAATCTTTCACTCTTTGACTTTTTGACTATTCATTGATCCTTGAGCTTACCTGGACAATTCGGTTGAAAGCTCAATAGGCGCTCATGTACATGTAGCCGGCTCGACACTCGCACTGGCCCATGGCCAGTGAAATTGCACTTCGGGCCAGCAAAAATGTGTAAAAGTCATATTTTGGTGGCCCGATCGGGCAAGCAGATTTTCATCCCGACATTGAACAAATCATAAAAATCTTGTTTTCTTCCATATAATGTCATTCTTCCTCTATTATCACAGGTTTGATCAGGAAAGAGTGATATTTTGAATAAAAAGTTTACTCATAAAAAATTTTAAAATTTGGGCCAGTAAATTTGTCTCTCGGGCCACAAAAAAAGGGGAAGATATCATTTCACTGGCCCGACCGGGCCACTGACAGAAAAGTTAAGTGTGAAGCCCTGCTGTAGGTAGTATCTAGACTCTTTTCGGCAGTATTTTATACTGCTGTATTACTAGTGGTTCAGGTCTCATGTAATTTCTTCCCTTCCATCCATATACCTCACCTAGTCCATCCATACATCAGTTATCTCAGTCTCAACCCAACCCCATTTAATAAGGTCACACATAAATTATTCCCTGAAGACTTGCACAAAGTAGGTCACTTTTGTGTATCGCATCCCAAATTCAACTTCAAGTGTATTAACAATTCAGCTATTTAGTAACCTTTTTTACCTAGGTATACGGTAGTAGAGTAGCATGTCAGCTCTTCCCTGCAATCCATACCTCAACCAGGCAATACAGGTATCTCACAGTTTCACCCCAACCCCACCACTTAATAGGGTCACACATAAATTATTTCCTGAAGACTTGCACAAAGTAGGTCACTTTTGTGTATCATGTATCCTCTAAATCTACAGGTAGGGTTTTCATTTGAAAGATAATACAAAAAACAGATTATGAACAGTAATATAATTATTCATTTTCACACATTACTACGGTGCTTTTATTTTTGCTTGTGTAGCCCATTATCAGCTTTTAAAAACCCATTTCAGGCCAATCTTTTGATTTGATAAAGTTTAGCCTGAAACATCTAACTATCCAATCATGTAATTAAAGGGGACCAGCAGGCAAAGAACAACACATAATTTTATGATTTGGTATCGTTTTGTGATATCAAATAGATACCCAACATTTTACAAAGGGTTGTGTAATTCATAAACAAAGCAATTAATTACCACCACTTACGGAACCAAGTTATTTCCTGGTTCCGTACGGGCCAAACATTTGCGAGTGCGCCAATGCTATTCACGCGTACGTTTGGTGACAATAGAATCCTGGACGATTCGTTCGCTCTGGACAAATTATAGTCTTCGAAATTCAGACCCATGAACGCATGCTTTAGAATGGTGATGCGTTTTCCAATTTTTTTTTTCTTTTTCTGGAAACATATTTTTGTGAACTTGTTGATGAAATGGACTACTAAAGATCTTACCTTTCATTTATAAGAATATTATTTTGGGGTGATGGTACCCTTTAAATTTCCTCTGGAATAGAATATATCCACACAGAACCACATACTCTAAGCATGCATCCATCCATACATTATCCATCCATCCATCTGCCCATCCATTAATAATTATCAATCCATCCCACCATCTATCTATCCATCCACCAGTCCGTCAGTCCATCTGTCTGTCGATCCATTCACCCATCCATCCATCCATCACAGTCATTTTTAAATTTAAATTCTAACTATCCATACATACATGCACAATCCATCTACCTATCCATTCTTTAATGAATCCATCAATCAACACAATTAATTCATTAAGGACTGAGCCTTGAGATATTTCCGCTGGAGTCTACAAAAAAGACACTAGGACCCCGTTTACAGTGAAAGAAAAGCGGAGCTGCGGCTCGGCCCCGCTTTTTTTTCACTGTAAACGCTCAAAAGGCCAAATGCGGGGCCAGAAGTGGCCGCGCATTTGGCCCCACTCTGGAGGTTGTCTCGGCCCCGCTTTTTCTCACTGTAAACGCACGCAGGGCCAAATGCGGTACCAAATTGGGAAAACAATTCATTGCAAATAACGCGCCTTTGTACTGTGACCCCGGCGCGCCCCCAAAATAATGGTTTGTTTACATGCAGAGCGCCACTACAACAAGATATTGAAAGGGCGGCCAGGCCGAGCCCGCCACTGAAAACGCACAAAATTGGGGGGCCGAGTACCGCAATTTAGGCCGCGGACGAGCCGCGGCTCGTCCCGGCCCTGCACTGTAATCGGGGTCTAGTATACCAATGTCATGTCTCCAAAAAGGTCAATAATATGTTAGTTTAAAACAAAGGGGGCTTGTCACATAGACTACCAAGTTCAGTATCATATGCCCCTAATATAATACCTGCCTGTGCACAGTTCAGCTGTAAACACTGGAATTCAACTAGCATTGATGATTAGGGGTCAACAAACTTTCTGCTCCTGCAAGACCCACAATTCCCAACCCTCCTAGCCCAAAGCATATGGCCTGTCATATCATTCATCTAAGTTCTACCATGGTTGTGAAAACATGATGAATCGCATCTCGTAGCACAGTTGTACACACAGTGAGATGTTTTGGTGTATTATTAGGTTTTGACTGTACTGCAGTGACTTCTTCAAAAATAACACATTGACATAACAAGGAAGGATATTTCTGCTCCTCACCAGTGAAAAAATACACTGGGGCTCAGGGAAATTTTGCCCTGAAATGCCCAAAAGAGCCCCCCAAAATCAAACAGGAGCCCTGGAAAATTTGCATAGCAATCAATGCAAAAACAAACTTTAGAGTGCTGTTTTTAAGCATGCAAGCTTGAAAAGTAGCCCCTGAAAAATAAATTTAATTTTTTTCCCTGCTCCTCACATATTCCTCCTACCCTAGGCTCAAATCATGTCCTCACGTATCATTCATCTCCATCAGCTACCACAGTTATAAATATGATGAATTGCATCTTGGAGATAACTCAGTGAGAAGATTTGGTGTATTATTCTGTTGTGACTGAACCACATAAAAATAACTACATTGCATGCATTGGCACTTGGCAGGGAAGGATATTTCTGCTCCTCACATAAAATGTCCTCCTACCCAAATCCCAAATCATGGCCTCTTCTGTCATTCATTCATCTTCCAAGCATGCTCTCAAATGTTGCATTATTGTATTGCATACAAAGTGACTAGTTGTGCATTGATTTGTACACAATGTCCGAGGTTAGTTTCCTTACTAGTATTTATTCATTTATTTATTTATTTATTGATTTAATTCTGGTATAAACAACATGATACAAAGGTCCGGAGACCAACAATGATCATGATACATTGGTACAATAATAACATTCATAGATACATTTTAAAAATATTGTAAAATATTTAGTGTGATATGATATTTCTTATCACGTCCATGCTATAACACACATGTAAATTGTAACTACAATTTCATACCTATAATACAATTCCCAAAGAATGAAATAAAAAAGTTTCAAGATCAAAATAACTTGACTGGAATGGCAGGGAAGAATATTGTTTGCTTCTCACAGATTCAATGTCCTCCTACCCGTATGGCGCCATACCAACCAAAAAAATACTTTTTTTTTCACGAGGGCGATTTTAAAATTTTGAGAGAGAAAAACGCTATTTTGGGGCTCACGGGGGCTCTTTTTTTTGTACATTGTTTTCACTGCTCAAGGGTCTAATAAATGATTATCATGATGTGATCTATCCGATTATGCCATGTTTGGTACGTTTCTGGCGCTTTCCGATCATGCAAAAAGAAAAAAAGAAAAAATAAAAATTCCAAAGGTATCGGGGGCGAATCGCCCTTTGCCCCCGTGTATTTTTTTGGTTGCGCCATACATCATTCATCTCCAAGGCATGCTTGCATTATTGTATTGCATATATTTGAGCAGGCAACTGAAGTCTTCTCTGGGTTTCTTTTACTAGTTCCCTCCGTCTCCTTATTAGGCTGTTTTCGCAACCACAACACGGTTAATCTACAACGCTAATCTTAGCGGGGGGTCGCACTCAGAGCGAAAATTTCCGCGTATCGTCCAAACCTACAACGGTATTCTTCTGAATTAGCGTCGGGCGTAGAGCGGTACGGTCAGCCCATACTTCAATGGGTCAGCCAGAGCTCAGTGGGGTCAGCTTGTTCTCTCGAGCAAGGACATGTTCCCATCGTATTGATGCACGTTCCCCGTATTCTTCACTCCGAAACTGCAAATAGTTCGCGACGGTAGCCAGAGTACAAAGACGGTCACAGCTCATTTAAATCCCCCGTAGCCAGCACTTGCGTCGCCGTGCGAATAGACGCTATTGTAAAACAGTTGGTGTGACTAGTAATTTCTTATCACGACCATGTTATACCACGTTGTAAAAATTGTTACTATATTGTTTATCTCTTCATTTACATTTATTTTGGGTATGGAAAAGTGAATAAATGAAAGAGCAAAGGAGTGAAAGAAGTTTCATCAAAATACTGTAGTGGCATGACAGGAAAGGATAGTTCTCCTCCTCACAATCCCCATGTCCTCCTACCCCAATGCATGGCCTCTTCATCATTCATCTTCTAGGCACCTTTGCACGTCATCCATATTGCATCTTACAGCAAACTCAGGGTGTGTTCACACTTCATCTTAATTCTCTTGTTCGACCAATATCAGTGTTCTGAAATAGTGCGCTTGTACAGTTTTTTAAACTTAGGACGAAAGCTAGGGTAACAGAAGTGTCCTCCTACCCCAAAACATGGCCTCTTCATCATTCATCTTTCTACTAAGGCACCTTTGCATACATCATGCATGTTGCATCTTACAACAATATATCACTTAGGTGCATTTATGTTGTTCAACCTATTGGAAAACGCATCACCATTCTAAAGCATGCGTTCATGGGTCTGCTATGGGATTCTATTGTCTCTAAACGTACGCGTGAATAAAATTGGCACACTCGCAAATGTTTGGCGCGTACGGAACAATGAAATAATAGTGGTTTCGTAAGTGGTGGTAACACAACCCTTTGCAAAATGTTGGTATCTATTTGATATCACCTGATAAAAACGAGCCTACAACACAATTCCGAACTTCGATTATGTACTTGAGAAGATAAACGTCTGACTATATATAGGCAGGTTGGCTTCTATACACAGGTGTGACTGCTGACTAAGACAAGTTTCACTGTACATTGGGTGACAGCTAGGGGTATGCTCTTCAGTCCTCCCCATACTTATTTCACATCCTCCCACCCCAATGCTAGGCCTCTCGCATCTGCTGACTCGCTGTAGACAAGTGGCCACTCAGACAAGTTTGATTGAACATTGGATAACAGTAAGGGTGCATGGGAGAAGTCTGCTCCTCAAAATGTTTCATAATCATAATATCCTCCTACCCCAATGCATGGCCTCTCGCATTCTGGGCAATTTTGCTGCTGGTTGGCACATTGTCTAAGCTTGCCTCCCCGTTTAATGATGCAGTTACATGGTTCCTGTTCTGACTGGAGTTTCCCAAAATAGGAATTTCTGCTCCTCACAAATTGCACTGCATCCTCACTCCTACCCCAAAGTACAGCATCTCCCATCATTCTAGATATTGCCATCATTTATCTTAGGGCTAGGCAAGTACACAAACATGTACATATTGCATCTCATAGCAAACCTGTGACTTCAATATATAGGTCCTCTTAGTGCCAGGAGAACATAATGTGTGTTATACACCCCCCAACAAACTGAGCAAAAGTGAAACACAAACTCATTTAATGTAATATGAGGACTGCATTTTCCTTACAGATAAATTGTGTGTTACTGAACATTGTTTTATTAGTTTAAATAAACATTTATATCAAAATATGCAGAGCTAAAGATGCATGGTTTGAATTATTCAGGATTTCAGCATGGACAAATTATTGAAATATATGCATCCCTCCGGTTAGAAAACTGTTTGAAATGCAAACATGCAATGTAACAATCAATATTGCTCAGGGCCCTAACGTAGCTAGTTTTCATTGGAATATACTATTCTTGATAGACATCTTGGCCCGTATTCACAAAGGAGGTTTGTAGGAGAGTGCCATTATGTAAACTGATGGAGAAAGAATGTAAACTCCTTACTTGTTTAACAATGTTGATGGTACACATTTACAAAATGCACCAAATAAATGTTTGTCTTCTCACATGGTGAAATTTGCTGGTTAGCAAGCACTAACAGTCATATCATTAGAAATTATAAATTGTTTTACTTGTATACGAGCAGCACTCCATAGATGTAGACCATGGATAAACAATATGGTTTGTACAAACCTCCTACAAACCTCCTTTTGTGAATACAGGCCATTAAGTGTGTGCTTGTAATTCACTGTATGGACCAAATTAAGGAGTTTGTTAATTTGAAAGTTTACAAAATTGCT
This sequence comes from Echinarachnius parma, assembly GCA_037951105.1. Taxonomy (NCBI): domain Eukaryota; kingdom Metazoa; phylum Echinodermata; class Echinoidea; order Clypeasteroida; family Echinarachniidae; genus Echinarachnius; species Echinarachnius parma. The sequence goes on from JBAMJV010002656.1 coordinate 152,698, forward strand.
TATAATAGTTGAACGTTTATTGATTGCATTGAAGATTGTGATATTACAGGGCTCGACACTAGCACTTGCCTTATTGCCCCGGGCAAATACAAATTGCTGTCGGGCAAGTAAAATATCATAAATGTTCTAGTTTGCTTGCCCGGTCAGGCAACTTATATTTGTTTCAACTGCAAGAGTAGAAAGTAATTTCTTACGTGTAAATCTTATATCTAGAGTAAGTGGGCAAGTAAATTGTCTGTTTGGGCAAGTAAATTGTATGTTTGGGCAAGTCAAACTTGATAATTTATGATTCTACTTGCCCGAACGGACCAGTAGATAAATAAGTTAGTGCGGAGGCTTGGATATTACAATGGATCTTGTACTAATTACACAAACTCATACTACGTACATGATGTTATTAACAACGACATATTATCATGTTCATTTTCTTACAGGAAATCCCTTAAGAAATATGTCTTGTTCAATATTTATGGCGGGATGCATTTTGATCACACCAACCAATCCATCTTCAAATACCTTGGGGAATAATTTCCAAATACAGGAATAGATTAACACTGTCCTACATCATAGTTCTGAAATCACACACCTTCTCTCCCCCCCCCCCCCCCCCCCATTCTCTCTCTGGAATTATTAATAAGAGGGATACACGATCATCCTTGTGGAAGGAAACCTGATTAAAGAAACATGTGAGCAGAAAATACACCTTTGAACATTATCCTGGTCATGACATTGCACCCCCTTCCGATCTCTCTCTCTCTTTCTCATCAGCTACCGTACATGTACACACTACACAGTACTTCCTTGGAAATCGGATGAACATAAAGTGTGATATAAGATCATCCTTATGACATTATATTGAATCAAAGGCAAGGGCGAAGTTTGTTCGGACTGATTGGGGGAAGGGGGGGGGGGGGGCACATCTTATTTTTTGTTGTTGTATGTTCCCATTTATATGTATAAAGGTGGTGTAGATTATTATTCTACATGATGTTCAAATTTGCATAATAGAATTATGTTCCCCTTATGTCTTTTATTGTTTTTTTCTTCAAGTTATTGGGGGCAATGCCCTCACCCCCCCCCCCCCCCCCCCCCCCCCCCCCCCCGCTCCCGGCAGCTACGCCACTGATCAAAGGAATAGATGAGCAAGAAATCAAGGTCTTCACACACTATCCTGATCATGGAATCGTACCCCTATCTCTCCCCTTCAACAACTATCATAGTTCCCTGGAAATATGATGAAATATATGGGCGGCCAAAAGGGCCAAAATTAACAACTTCAGAAATATAGACAACCACAGAAATAAAGGCAAAAACCACAGAAATAAAGACAACTTCAGAAATAAAGACAAAAACCACAGAAATAAAGACAACCTCAGAAATATAGACAACCACAGAAATAAAGACAACTTCAGAAATATAGACAACCACAGAAATAAAGACAACTTCAGAAATATAGACAACCACAGAAATAAAGACAACTTCAGAAATATAGACAGCCACAGAAATAAAGACAACTTCAGAATATATACAACCACCGAAATATAGACAACCACAGAAATAAAGACATCTTCAGAAATATAGACAACTACAGAAATAAAGACAACTTCAGAAATTAGACAACCACAGAAATAAAGACAACTTCAGAAATATAGACAACCACAGAAATATAGACAACTTCAGAAATATAGACAACCACAGAAATAAAGACAACTTCAGAAATATAGACAACCACAGAAATAAAGACAACCACAGAATTATAGACAACCACAGAAATAAATACAACCACAGAAATAAGACAACAACAGAAATAAAGACAACCACAGAAAATTATAAAGACAACTTCAAAAATAAAGACAACTTCAGAAATAAGATCAAAAACTGAAACGAACTGACAATAGGAGAACAAGAGAGGGTGTCCTAACGCAAATTAACCGAGAGCTAGCTGGGGCATAAAAATAAGGGTATTTTGTGCTCCAAAATAATAGAGATTGAAGAGAATGACTCATTCTCGGATGAATCTTCTGTCGACAGTGACAATGATGATGGTGAGTTGGGCGAGTTTGAAACGGAAGGAGAAGAAGATAATGATGGTGATGACGGCCCGGCCGAAGATATAACAGACGGAGGAGACGCAGCGCCAGCGGCTTTACTACCCAGGGCGTACCAACACGATCCCGGAGGCCAAAGCTAACGGGGCCGGGCCGGGCCGGCGCGGCGCGGAAGACGATGATGGTGCTGGTGGAGTGAATGGAGCGAGGGCGATAGTGGATATGTCCAGACTTGATCCCAATAATAGAGATAATTGGTGAGTTTTCGGTATATCTAAATTAAGTAAAATTCATTGCAACGAACTATATAATATTCAGTGTGTATTCATCATTTCATAGGACCGTTTAATTATTCTACAAACTGGCCCATGCCAAAATGGCCAATGTCATTGGCATCCGGCACATGATCTACAAAGTATATGGTCCACATAGGTGGACCATTTACACGCAATATATGGTAATACACGGGAGATTACCGTACTGCCTATTCACACTGTACCGGTTCATCTTTTGAACGCTGTGTGTTAGGATGCATCGGTAATGAAAACAGACGGGAAATTATCCTTTTTTTTATACATTTTGCAATCTTCAAACAACAAAGTCGGTAATTATTATGAAAGTATATGACTTAGGGATCACATAAACGAAAGTTTTTTTGTATTTGCTTGTAGATTTAGGAAGAAATCGGCCGACAAAAATTGTTTATGTTTTGGATAGTGCAGCAGGCGGAAAAGGTTGGTCTCCACACAATGCTACTGTAATGTACCTATGTGTGGCATCCGGCAGATATCTAGGATGCTGCTCTACCCTTGATTAGATTTAGATTCATCCGATTGTGAAAAGTTGATTGTGTGAAAATAACATTTGTCTAAGTAGCTGCTCTACCGTCTACAGCTATGGCATGCGCCATTCATTTCGCAACTTCAAAAAAACACAAACACGCATATATTCTTCGTTTAATTCAGTTTATTTCACTGAAAACAAAATAATAAAATAATTCAAATACTATTAGTCTACGGAAAAAAACATGAACAAAACAATTCTAGGTGAATATTTTTTCAGATATTAGCACAAAAACAAGATCGAAATTTGCATGTTGTGTGCAAAGTTGTGTTCCGTTTGGCAGTGCGACTGGTAGTGCATAAGGTGACTTTTTTAAGGCTATTTTGCTAAGGGGGGGTTTGACCCAATGACGATGCGGAGCATCGTCCGCGTAGCGGCGAGGCAATTTTTTTTTGGGCTATTTTGCTAAGGGGGGGGGTTTGACCCAATGACGATGCGGACCATCGTCCAAGAGCCGCGAAGCGGCGAAGTCCGAGCCGCGTAGCGGCGGAGGCGATTTTGCTAAGGGGGGGGTTTGACCCAATGACGATGCGGAGCATCGTCCACGAGCCGCGAAGCCCGAGCCGCGTGGCGGCGAGGCGATTTTTTTTGGCTATTTTGCTAAGGGGGGGGTTTGACCCAATGACGATACGGATACTGTGTGAACATGAACAAAACAATTCTAGGTGAATATTTTTTCAGATATTAGCACAAAAACAAGATCGAAATTTGCATGTTGTGTGCAAGTTGTGTTCCGTTTGGCAGTGCGACTGGTAGTGCATAAGGTGACTTTTTTAAGGCTATTTGCTAAGGGGGGGGTTTGACCCAATGACGATGCGGAGCATCGTCCACGAGCCGCGAAGCCCGAGCCGCGTGGCGGCGAGGCGATTTTTTTTGGCTATTTTGCTAAGGGGGGGGTTTGACCCAATGACGATACGGATACTGTGTGGGTCTGGACACAATGATGGCGTTTTTCTATGCACATCACATTTTCACTTGGCAGCTCAAGGGGGGGGGGGGGGGGGTTAAACCCATGATGGCGTTTGTCTATGCACATCACATTTTCACTTGGCAGCCCAAGGGGGGGGGGGTTAAACCCCCTAACCCCCCCCCCCCCCCCCCCCGTAGATCCGCGCCTGGGGGGGGGGGTGGGTGTGGGAGGGGGGTTGTCCCCCCTCCCACGGTAGGAAGCTTTTGCATTTTGGGCTTGAAATTGTGCAATCT